>SNQJ01S0077065.1:0-36571 GCA_010110895.2 Picea sitchensis | reverse complement strand
CCCTGGCTTTTGTCAATACCTCATAAGACTGGTTGATTCTCCAAATCTCCCTGGCTAGCCTCAGGGTGGCCCATATGGCCTCTCATTGGAGAATGACTGTCGATGTTGCCAAATTTAACAGTGTAGCCATAACTTCCTTAAGTCTCATGGGCGGATCTTATCCTTCCTTTCCTTTGGAAACCATCTCGTGTTTACAAAATCTCCTTTGATTCTCAGGCTTATAACTCACAAGCTTTCCTTTACCAAGCTTGAATATGGACCTTGTAAGCATTCACTTGCAAACACTTGTCTAAACCTACTCTGATACCAACTTGATTTGAAAATCCTATGTTAATTTATTATTAAATACACATAAACATCCAACTTGATGCGAAATATAAATGATCACTTTGACTATTTACAAATAATATGAATTTACTTATCTGTCCAAATCCACTTTAATGATAAATAACTTGCAATATAGTTGAGTTAAATAGAACAACAATAATAAAACACATTCACAAGTTTGTTAATGAAGCTCACCCAACTTGGTCTACGTCTCTCGGTCTGCTTCCAATTGAGAGAATGCTTTATTAATGCTCAAATGCTTGTGTTCTTACAATGACTTTTTTTATCTATTGCTCAAAATCAGAAACATAGTGCACCATTGAATTCCTCTCGAAATTGTGAGAAAAATGAGTATAAACACCCTATAATTTTCTCAAAACCTTTGGCACACATTACAATTCAAACTTAGATACCCTTATGGCATGAAATTCGATGCACCTTAGCATGCATACCAATGTTCTTGTACACTATCGTACTCTTTACCTTGCCTCAGTATAAGCACTAGGTTAAACAGGGCACGAGCCCTAACCTCCATCCAAAACCATAGGCAACCAATAAATATATGGTTGGCGGATTCCCATAACAAAGGGTACCTTTGGTGCATTGGTTAAAACTGTAGTGTATGTGGGAGGAGGTCACGGGTTCAACCTTGTGAATGTCTCCCCCTTTTGGCACTTTGTTAATGCTATATATAGCATATAGTTTGGATATACTTCAGACCGCCCACAGATTTTGGGTTTAACATTCAATATATATGTTTATCCATAGGATCAAGGGCTATGCCCTCAGTCCTATTTTCCCGCCATTTAAACTTTGAACAAACTTAAGCAAAACCCCAAACCATAAATGGTTAAGTATCATGTCGTGGGTGTAATGGTAAGTTGTTGGGATATTTTGCGAGAGACCTAGGTTCGATCCTTCGAGCTCTTAATGATTATTTATTCAAACTTAGCCATATTAGGCCAATGGGAGACTACTACATGGACGCCTCTCATTGGTCCACCTATTCCTGTACGAAGATGCCACATGTTGAAATATGATTGGTACGGGTCACCTACCCAGTTAGACGTACAACCTGCCAACTCAACCTACTACTTGACACATGTCTCGTTATGAGGTTGTCATGTCAACATTGTACTGAATTGTACTAACATGCCACATGTCACCTTTCCAGTGGTGCCACGTCTCACCCCCTTTGACTTTTTGACCCTGTTTGAACAAAACTTTGAAGATTCATATATTTCTCATACAAACTTCGTTTGAGGTGATTTTTGCGTCGTTGGAAATATCTCGCCGAGAAGTTGTTTTCGAGAGAATTTGAGACGATAAAATTTTGAACATTTTTGGATCCTCCTAGATCAAGAGGCTAGTCCCATAGTCAAAACACACAAGCAAAAAGAAAAAACTTCGTATATATCTTTTCATAATAAGTTGTATAATAATAATGCAATATTTTTCAATAAAATAACAACAAAATACAAAGATGAAATTTAATTTAATTAAAATATTATTTTTTTGTCATTTATAATAATGTTGATAATTATTTTTATCATATTATCTTTTCTTTATGTAAGTTTTTTGATTTTATATTATATAGCTAAAGAGAAAAATATACAAAAATTAAGAGGCCAAGGTGAATGGCTCCACCTGGGCATGATATCAGTGCCATACAAGAGTAGCTACTGACCTTCCTTGGGGGAAACCAGGCCAATTATTAAGTCTTAATAATATATAAAAGACAAACTTTAAAAATGTAAAAAAAGTTAACTATAATCATGTACCATATAAAGCAAGAAAATCCTAAATTGACTGAAATCAACAAAAAAGAGTGGCCAGTCCGCGGCAACATGTCAAGGAAACTTTGACTGGACCATTGGGGCCTTTCCTTCTTTCATTCCCGCTTGGAAATATTGGGACCCTAAATATGAATTAATTGAAATTATCTAGATGATCCCACCATTCTTTTTCACCTACCATGAAACACGAGAGAGAAACAACTTGTTCGATGCTTCGATGACCTCCATTCTTCGCCTCAACATCTTGAATTCAATCTCCTTGGCTAACATTTCTTGAGCAACGAAAGCCTTGGTGTACCAATAGAGCTCTACAATTGCAATTGTTTTAGTTTCCCTTGCCATGTTAGACCCATAGTATGGAATGAAGGGGGATGCATGATTATCCACCTCAGAATCCTCAACGTAGGCCCTTAGTAGTTTCACATATTCCTCAATTTTGTGCAGAAAGACCCGAGATTGTAGATCAATGTAGGATGAAAAATCCATCGTGGCAGCCTCGACCTCAGTTGTTTCCTTAGTGGAATGTGTTGAGCCTTTTACCTTCCTATGAAAATGAGGAGCCATAACAAGAAGAGGCACCAATACCTCTAATGAAACCACAAAGAGACACAACACCCAATGAACAAATGGAATCCTTAATTGTAGAGCTGAGCAAACAACAATATCACAACATTCCCCAAAACCCCAACCTTTATTTACATCCATCGTTGAGCTCGATTGAGGGTTGACCATCATGATGTTGCGTGGGAAATTAATGGCAAAGAGAGGAAAATGAGAGTTGTCCTGAGCCGAGTTCACTAAAATGACCCTCACTTGCTTACATAAACCATATTGTACTTTGTACCTTCCCACTATACAGATAAATGATTGGGACTTGAATCTATGAGGAGGGAACATGGGGGCACATTCCCTGGCCATATTACCCACACGACGTCTCCTCCCCTCACTGCATTAGCACCCCATTTGGGCATTTCGTTGGAATTATTGTCATTGATTTCAAAAGATTAATGATGTCATTAATGTCATATTACAAAATTACAATACACATAGCATTTCCAATATTTATTTATATATATAGATCTACAAGTATATTAAAAAAGGGTGTATGAGAAAAAGTAAAAAGTTAAATGGTGGTTTCAAACCCATGGGTTTGGGGTATTTTCCCATGGTATTTGGGGTATTTTCCCATGGTATTGAGAATTAATTATTTAATTAAGGGACATTTCCCTTCATGAAGGGTTGTGAAAAAGTATAAAAAGAGAAAGCATTGAGAGAAAGCGCGTGCGTGTGAAAAATGGATTAGCAAAGATTGAACTGTGAAATCAGTTTCAGGTCATCTTGGCATTTTTGTGATAAATTTTTTCTTGGATGTTTCAAAACTTGAAATTTGGAAGAGACAGAGGAGAGATCTTGGTGTACATGTGGTAAAAATTTCAGAAGTTGGTTCGCTCTAATTTCAGAGATATGCCCTATGGAAGTTAGGGTTCTTGGATGCTCCTGAAATCAATTTCAAATAGGTCATCTTGGAACTTTCACTATAACTTATTTTATGGGATTTTTTAGACCTTAAAACTTTCCAGAGACAGAGGAGATATATTGGTGTACATGTGGTACAAGTTTCATATGCTTGTTCACTATACTTTCAGAGATATGCCCTACAGAATTTAGGGTTCTTGAATGCTCCTAAAACCAGTTTCAAACAGGTTAGCTTGACACTTTCACTATAACTTGTTTTCTGGGATGTTGCGAACCTTGAAAATTTGTGGAGATAGAATAGAGATATTGGTGTACATCTACAAATTTAAGATGCTAGTTCACTATACTTTCAGAGATATGCCTTGTGGAATTTAGGATTTCTGAATGATCCTGAAATTACTTTCAAACATGTTATCTTGGCACTTTCACTATAACATATTTTCTTGGATGTTTCAGACCTTGAAAATTTTCTGAGACATAGGAGAGATATTGGAGTACATGTGGTGCAAGTTTCAGATGCTGGTTCACTATACTTTCAGAGATATTACTTGTGGAAGTTAGGGTTTCTGAATGCTCCCGAAAACTTGGCATTTTCCCTATAACTTCTTTTATGGGACTCTTCATACTGTGAAAATTTTAGAAAATAGAGGAGACATATATAAATACCTCAGGTAAAAATTTCATAATCATATTTTCAAAATTGGATATGTGGCGTGTTGTACAAGTTCATTCTAGCAAAGAGGCCCTAAACAACAAGCTTTGAGAAAGTTACCATTTAGAAATTCAAATTTTGATCAGATCTGGTAAAGGTAGAAGTAGTGAGAAGACCCGGTGAAGGCAGAAGAAATGAGTATACTTGGTGAAGGAAGAAGCATCAATCAAACCTAGTGAAGGAAGAAGCAATGCGAAGACTCATTAAAGGTTGGTGCAACTCACACAAAGAGATTGGTTTCTCTTGCTAAGTTGGTGCTTAGCGATGGGGGTTGGTGTCTCCAGTAGATTGGTATTTATGAATATCTGTAAGAGTAGGTTGGTGCTACTCAAACAAAGATATTGATGTCTCTTTCTAAGTTGGTGTTTAGTGGTGGGGATTGGTGTGTTAAATTCAACTGGTTCTGTAGGCTAGCTAGAAGCCGCTATGACAATCTTTTTCCCCCCTCTTTTGCCTATGACCCCTCTTCTGTTGTCCACTTGAACTACCTCTGCTGACTGATCTCTCCATGCACAACCATGCCACCTCTTCCTACACTGTCATTTGTTTTACCAACTCCCAACGCTTCCTCTCTATGATCCCACAACCCTAACTGCAACAATCGTATGAGCCAACCGTTGAAAATGCCAACAACTGCCAGCCAGCTGGTAGGGCCAAACACTGCAACCAGTGAGGGTTGTAGCAAGGTCAGACAGACCGAGACATGCCACCAACACAACCAACTAGCCAATAGGGCTGCCAAGTAGGACAACAACATGCCGCATAAGTCTAGGAAACTTAATAAGCCTTGGGCAGGCCGAATAAAGCTGTTGGGAAGCCCAAAAAATATTGGGTAGAAGTCGAGTAGACCACAGAGAGCCCTGGGCAGTGGAAGAAGGCCTAGGAAACTCTAGGCAACGAGAAGCAGGTTTAGGTAGCGAGAAGCAAGTTCGAGAAGTGGGAAGCAGGTTCAAGTTTAGACGTCAGGAAGCAGGTTTGGTCAGCAGGCAACGGATCTTGGGCAAAGATCTGGGTAGTTAGAAAAATTCTTCAATTTTCATGCCCGAAGGACTAGGCACACATTTTTAGCAGTTTGTGTTCTCGTTATTTTTTTTTCTAATTTAGAGATGGTCGCAACTCGTTTGAGGGTTGAGGACATGCTAGATGGTACACCAAACTTCATGCCTTGGAAGGAGAAGGTCACACTGATTCTCATGGAAAATAGATTGTGGGATTTTTCTAACTCAAAGGTGACCCCACTGAAGGATCCAAAGGACCTGACCACCAATGAGTTGAAGGATGTGAAATATAGGAGGATCATCTTAGATGTAGTGAAGGATAATTTGATGCTTCACATATTTGAGAAGAATTCAACCAAGGATATGTTTGTGGCTCCAACAAATCTATTTTAGAGCAATAATACAAACAATAAGATGGTGTTGAGGGAGAAGCTTAAAGACACAATGAATAAATTAGATATGGTGACTAGTTATATCAACAAGATCACTCAGGTACATGATCAATTGACATTTGTTGGGGAAGTTGTGTCAGATGAGGAGTTGGTGAGGATGGCCCTAAATGATATTTCTAAGCCATGGGCCCCATTCATCAAAGGAATCATTGCATGGGAGAAAATTATTGATTTTGATAGGCTATGGGAGGATTTGATCCATGAGGATATTTGGGAGGAATCTCTAGTAGGCCAACATGTGGGCGATGATGATAATCTAGTCCTTTCTAGTCAAGAAAGGAAGAGCATGGGGAATACAAGTAAGGATTCAACTCCATAGGATGGAAAGAAGAAGGATTTGAGCAAAGTGAAATGATTTTCTTGCCACAAGAGTGGACACTATGATTCACAGTGTCCGAACAAGAAGAAAGGGAAGAGTCAACCTCAACATGTAACATCATCTACAAAATCTCAAGTCAAGGAGTTTGCTGAGAAGTTCAAGAAGGAGTTCTCATTATTCTCTTGTCTTTTTGGCATATATTATAGTAGTGCCTAGTTCGTGGATAGTGGGGCTTCTCATCACATGACATGGACACATGAGTTGTTCACTAGATGGTCATAGATGGACTCAAATATACATGTGGATCTTGGCACCCATGCCAAGTTTGGTGTAGAAGGAGTTGGGACAATCATGTTCCAGCTAGAGTGAGGAGGTTCTTTAGAGGTGGTAGATGTGTTTGATGTACCAGAGCTGAAGATTTTTTTTTTCTCAGTCTCAACTTTGGAGGATAAGGGTTATGCAATCTTGTTCCATAATAGACAAGTGTTCATGTATTCAAAAGGAGCTAGCCTCGACAAAACAATCATCATTGGTGTCAGAGAGAGTAGGGTATACAGGTTGTAGGGAAAGACTGTAAGATGATCCAAGGGGATCTTAGATCATGTATCGATGTCAGTGATAAAGGATGGAGAGAAAAAGGCTTTGAAGGGTGAGAAACCAAAGGATGAGTAGAGTTCATAGACTTCTAGTGTGGGGAGTCAACCTTCACATGGGAAGAGGGAGTTAGGCCCTTCCAGTTTTGTCAGGAGACCAAATTGGTACGAGATGAAATTGATGGATGCTCAGGAGCAAGAGGCTCTTAGGAGTACATTGAGGGAGAGAAAGACTTCGATGAAATTTCCAGACTTCATGGAACTGATATGTAGCATCATTGATTATGTGACTTCCACTATTGAGGGAGAAACTGTCTAATAGGGTTGGAGGGATGCCAGTGTGTAGGATGACGTGTGTGACATCGTGCCAGGGTATGTTGATGGGATATTTCACCCATGAATTTGGGTCAATTCACATCAGATCGAAACCGAATTGAGAAGACTAAAATCTCCCCTCCTAAACAAATGTGAAAAATGAAAAATAACAACTTTTTTCTAGGAGAGAGTAGGGAAAGAAAGAAGGAGAAAGTGTGTGCCTTAAACCCTTCATTCGATGTTGATCCCCGCTCCTTCTTCTTGAAGTGCTCCTGACCTTTACCAGAACAAGCCTGCAAAATGAAATCAATACAAATGATACAACGAGGTAGTTATGTAACCAAGTAGAATATATATCATGTTGTATATACAAAGCAAGTATGAAAAGTGTTAACATACAATATTGCAATGAACACAAAAATGGAGGGAAAGATAACTCTTCTATTAACACCAAATAGCAAAGTTAGTTACAACCTAACTCGATTCTGGCATTGCTTCAGATCCAACTGCCCGGGTTCCTCCATAGATCCTTCAAGCATATACTCAGCAATGTAGCTCTTCCTTGGATAGCCCAATAAGGATAAGGAAAAACATTTTGACTATATAAGAAGGAAGAAAGACTGGAAAAGGAGTTTCCAGGTTGGGGGATGCTACTCAGAGGATAAAAGGAATAGGGAAGCTTGCTAGATCTCAACAACATAAGCTTACCCCAAAAGATTTGTTCTCATTCTATCCCTCAATGGTTCTTTTATATCTTCCCCAAAGGGGTTAGGGAGGTTGGAATCCGTTTTGTACGGGCATGGGAACATTGGGAAACGTGCCCAACCGAAAAACTCACCCGAAAAATTGGAATTATTTTATTTTTCATTATTTTTGAGGGCATCCGCATGTCTCATACTAACAAGTCGTGGATTTCCACTTGTTTCATCAAAGGATCACGCAGATATGTGAAAAAGACATGTTTTTTAGATAATTTGAATGAGGCAAGTTGGGAAATTGTCTAGCAAGCCAAGGGAAAGGGTTAGGCCATGGCACAAATGCACATGTGTGGAATTTTGTGCTATAACAGGGTTAGAGTAAGAACCAATTTAAGGTGGCTTTTCGAGAAGTACCTTCCTCACATCGGTTTTGTGTCTAACATGTGGAATTCGTCCTTAATGCCTCTCAGGACTTATGAGATTCACTTTAATAAAGTGATTATTAAAGTGAATGTACTTTTGTAATTCATGTGATTTTAATTAAATTAAATGCCTAAGCATTTGGCATTAGTGAATTAAATTAAATCCTAGCCATTAGATCATAAAGTGAAGGTGAGATCTAATCTCAGCCTTTGATCACTTTGGAGATCTATGGATTTTGGATTTAGGGTAAACTCAATGTTATAAAAGGCAACCTATGTGAGAGGATGAGACACACACATAGTGAGATAATGAGATCTCATTGAATGGGTGGAGAAGGATTTTCATCTAAGTGTGCAGGGGTAGGGTCCGAGGAAAGGAGAAAAGGAGCAACAAAGGAGTAACAAATAGGTGTGATAGGCTAGGCTATTTTACTGCATTGTATTTTCCTTAGGTGGACCATTATCCGAGGATGGGAGGCCATATTTTATCAATAAAATCAACAAGGTACTGGTCTTCCCTTAGGGTTTTTTTTTCCAGGGGTATTTTACCCTGAAATTATGTGTGTACTTTGTGTATGGTTTCCTTATTTGTGCTTCTACTATAATATTTCGTTAAAAACTCAACTGTGCTTTTATTTAATAAATTAAATTATTTGGAATTAACTTCCGAGTGTTGGGATAAGACAATTTAACATGGTGTCTCCAATAGATTGATGTTTACGAAGATATGTAAGAGTAGGTTGGTGCCTACCAAGATTTTCACTAGTGGGGATTGGTGTCTCTAGTAAGTTTGTGCCTACAAATATTTGTAACAGTAGGTGTGTGCCTACAAATAATTATAAAGAGAAGTTTTGTGGTTTTCTTCCAAAAGAGTTTCCATGTAAATCTTGTGTTCCATGTTCTACAGTTGATAGATCTCATATGTAATTGTTTTCTTATGGTTGATGAATTTTTGAAAAAACAAAAGATTGTCTTATATTGATTCATCCCCCTTCCCAGTATAAGTGTGTGCTCAACATATTTATTATATTGAAATTTACGAAAATACTGATTATTATTTTTCACATTATAACTTATAAAAATTATAAGGGCCAACTTTAATTTACATTCACTGTATATTTAAAATCAATTAATTTAATATTAAGTTATTTTTATAATTGAATAATTTGGAAATAAAATTTTAAATCTTTTTAATTTTTATGAGTTAACAAGTTATAAATTTTATATATTTACCTAACTTTTTTAAAGAATTAATTTTCATAATTTTATGTTCATAAAATTATGTAAATTAAAATTAAATAAACTTGAACTTAAGTACATAATAATAAATAATTGCTTAGTACATAATTATGCCGAAGGCATCTTAGGGAGAGCTTTTCACCAAAACCTGTCAACTGGTTGATAGGTTTTTGAAAACAACCTATCTTTGTCCACTTATGCCTTCTTGGAAACCACCTGTGTTATCCGTGTCAGTAAAGTACATATCCAAACATAAAATATAATTTAAAAGCTCTGCGCTCTTTTTTTTTTCTTACATATTTAATTCAATTACAAGAGGCATACATTGCAGAAATTAAACAATTTGACGGAAAATCCCACTTAACTGTTAACCTGGTCAAACGAAACTGGAATCCTCTGCTGTTGAATATTCCCGACAATAGATAAATAATTCGTTTCCTGAAAGGAAAAGGCTTGATCACAAATTAACATGAATTAAAGTTATAAAGAAGCCTACAATAATGCAACTATTCGTACAAACTCAAAGACAATCCTAAAATGCCATGTAGAATGCTAAGAATAAGTGACAAGTGTACAATAATAATATTTGTCTTTGATTGAAAATACTAAGTGGAATGGGCATCACTCACAGATTTAGATTCAAGACAACATTAGCCACTTCGTACCATATCAAATAAACATTCGGTAAACCGAGTTAGCTACTTTGCAATATAACAAATAAACATTTGGTATGAATTCTTGAAAGTTGTCCATGACTTGTCATTGGAGTTTTTTAATATTATGATAAATTTTTAGAATCACCTTGCATTTTTATAAAAGAACTAAGAAGTTTCCATTTAAGTTTCACGATTATAAAATATTTCTTAATTTTCAATTATGATAAGTTAAAACTAATTGACATGCTTATATGAGTATTATACTACTTGTTAAATTACTTTAAATGTTTAATTAAAGAAGTGAATAGGTCCTCTTTATTAACAATGTTAATATGAAATTCTTCCTCAAATTATTTCGACATTCTCATTCGATTATGCTAGTAATAAATAATTAATAATTACAAGACACTTTGTAAGAAAAATTATTGTTAAAAAAACAACAATTAAAAATGTGAACACATGCAACTTTATGACTTTCAAAAGAAGATATGGTATCCAAATGCAACTTTATGACTTTGAAAATAAGATATGGTATTCGAGAAAGTGTGCGAAACAATTTTTTAAAAAGTATTTCTATTTTCCATTGAACTCACTCTTGTGGCTTTAAAAATTGTTTGGAAAACTTCTTTCCACTCGCACACACTTAAGTTTCATATAAATTAAAAGGTATGAAATTAATTTTAATGAAGTTATTTTTGTAAGTGATCCTAGTGTATTTCATTGAATTAAAGTGTATGGAATATTAATTAAATAATTTAATATTGAAATAGAAAATAAATTAAATAAATAATAATATATAAAATATGCCTATTGCATCATTAATGAATGATAGTTAATAAGTTATTTGAAAACTCAACACATGTTTTATATATATATATATATATATATATATATATATATATATAATTAATTTTATTTTTTATTTTAATGAAATTATTTTTAAAGGGATCCCATTGTATTCCATTGAATTAAATTGTATGAAATAATTATTAAATAATTCAATATTGAAATATAAAATAAATTAGATAAGCAATAATAATGATGATGATGATTAACGTCTACTAAGATCTAATTGGTCTAATAGACCTTAAGAGGAATTAAGTGATTACTTGTGATTCTTTAGGAGTTTGTTTACATTGCTTTCGAAAAGCTTTAAGATAAGCTTTCCAAGATTACCATAGTTTTGTTAAGTTAGAGGTTAGGAAGGTTGGTAGTGTGATCAATACGAAAATGAGATCTAATATGTTATGAAATTTGGACAATCTAAGAGAAAGTGTTTTCATCTTTAGCCTTCTTAGTGTCTAAGGTGACACCTCTTTCATCCCATGGCGTTATAGGAATTGACCAGAGTTTCACTATGGAGGCTTCATTGAAGAATTTGTTCTTATCTTAGCAATGCTTATTTTTTTTCTTTACATAGAAACTTGGATAGATAATTTTGATCTTCTAGATTAGAGGTTGATTACATCTTTATAATACCTTAATTTTTTTTTTTTTCATCTATCTTTATCACACCACATTTTTTTCCTTAAATTTTGATTTGACATTTTTAATGGTATCTTTATTACGCAAAATGGTTTTCTTCCATGATTCCCCAATAGTTTAGCCAGATCAGGCATCTTTATGCCATCCTGCGCTAAGTGCGATGGTGGTTATGACTTGATTTAGGCTGCAATTTTAGGTAGCCTCTTGTCTTCCAGTATTTGTTTAGCTTATTCTTATACATTAGGTATCTAGTCTTCAATGCTCTCAGTAGGCTATTTCCTACGAGGAGGATGGGATAGAGGCGTGTTTCCTTTAATTTTGAGATTATAGGTTATAAAATTCTTTTGTATTTGCTCTATCTTTCTCCAGTTCGAGATACTACAGCCCGGAACTTCACATCCATAAGAGATGCCGAGGTGTATGAAACAAGAGTCTCAAGGGAGTTTCTTCTTATACCAACTCCAAAGTTATTTGGTTTAAAATTGTTTTCAAGCCCATAATAAGCTTTCCATCCCCAATAATCCTTTTCTCAATGCTATAATTCCAATTAAGCTTGTGGTAGTCTCGATTCCAGATATTTGTATGAAGTCACTTCCTCCAAATTGTTGTTGTCATATACAAAGGTATCGTGAAAAACAAGGGGATCTTATTGGATTTAATAATCATGACCTTAGTCTTATTAGTATTGATCCTTACCCATATTGGAGAAAAATCCTTGAGGATTCTTAGTTGATTTTCAAGATCATGAGGGACTCCTTGCCATAAGAAGAGTATCATCGGCCTCTGAAAGAATATTGATGACTATACGGTGAAATGAGACCAACACCTTCTTTCCATGTATTCTTCTAATTTATCAATGTATATGCAAAAGGGTAGGACAAGGGACAACCTTGTTTGATTTCGATATTGCAATTAATCTCTTTTGACCAGCCCTCCAGTATTTTAAACTTAGCAATAATGTTCTCATACATCATCGTGCGGCTAACCCTCACTTCGAGAGACACTTTTATCTCTTCAACCTATTCCAAAAGAGTTTTCTAGGAACCATGTCAAAAGCTTTTCTAAAGGAACAACAAAACAACAAAAATATTGGTTTTTAGTATTGCAGAACTCCTACGTAATGAACCTAAAGGTAACAAGATGGTGTTGGAATATTGGTTGTGTCATTGATGTCAACTAGTCATGGGTTTTGGACACTTAAGATTGATGATAGAAGGTATTTAGGCAGAGAGAGAAACATATACAACACCCATGGATGGATAGTATACATCATATTGTTTACAGAGGTAATTTATGTGGCACATCACATGGATCCTCATGGTTGAGGATAAATGAATTTTGAAGATGACAAAGTGAATTGAAGAAGGAAGTACATGAGCTCACAGAAGATATTAAGAAAGAATCACAAAATAAGAAAGTTTTAGGTCGTCCCTAATGTTAAAAAGGAAGTGACATAAATGGTATAAATAAACATCATTATACATTCATTTGATACAAGTCAGATTTAAGAGTAAATAAGAAGAAAAAGAAGGCGGTTCAAGGGATGATGAAGTCTTTTAATTGATGTGTTCTAAGGTATGTTATTATTTTCAGGTCATCTTACCATTTTGCTATAACATTTTTCTAGAATGATTGAGGATGGTGAAATCGCTATGGTATTGAGAAAACATATCAAATTACCTACGATAAAATTTCAGCTCTTGATTCACTATAATTATGGAGATACACTGTGGAAGATAGGAGGTTTGTAGTAGGTCCTTAAGCTAGTCCAATAAACATGTGTTCGAATTAAAACATTCATAACTTCTTCATCGAGAGAATCCAAATGAAGTGGGGGCAAATTTCATTGGAAAGAATGCGGACTGTAGTGTCTTGTGTGTAAGTTTCAAAATATGATGTTAGTGTGAGTGTAGGGCATGCTATACAGGATTCACTCTCTGAATAGACAGTGAATAAAGTCTACCATTCTTTCTATAACCTCTCTTTTGGGGAGGATTCAAAGGAGTGAAAGTGGAGGAGTTTGAGGAGGAAATACATTGAGTAATATTATCTGAGGATCAGTACTCAAAAAATTGAATAATTGTAGAAAGTGAAGAAGTCTCATGAAGCATTATGGTTCTATGTGATGATTTAATGTAAAGTTTTATTATCTCTCATATATTCTTAGGTGGAAGGAAGAGGTAAGGATGAAGAGATTCCAACTCTCTCTTGATATTGGAGGATTGTATCTTCAGCTTGGAGGTTTATCCCTCCCTTTACATTTAGGTATGCTTTACCTTTGGAATTCATTAACTTCCTTGAACAAATAACTATTAGTTATTTCTCATATATTGTGCATGGTGTATTGTGGTGTTAACATATTGAATTGCTCTTATACTATTGTTCATTTCTCATTGGATATAATTGAATGGTTTACATATAAGTTGAAAAAGGTTTTAAATTGTATGATACTGATTCACCCCCCTCAGTATCAACAATTGGTATCAAAGGTTACCTTGAGTATAGTTTAACCACTAGAAGGAAGATCCTATCCAGAAATGGAAGGCGGCGATACATTGTGGTGAAAATGACCTCAGATCAGCTGAGGAGAAGTGGAACAGTCGGGGAGGTTGTCTAAATAACCCAAGCCGTTTGGAATGGACCACTGCAGCCGAGTTTAACAGCTCCGTTGGCAGCCCTAAGGTCACAAATGGAAACCAAAGAGAAATGATTTGAACTAAGTGATCTAAACTAGAAACTAGAAACTAATAAAACAATCTAAAACAAGCTAACTAACTAAATAAAAATCAAACTAAAATAAAGAGACTAGAAACTAATAAAACAATCCAAACTAACTATGCTATTCTAACTATAAACTAATAACTATTATATGCACAAAATACTAACTATGATTATAATAACTCAAATCAACTACCCTAATTATCAGCTATGAAATTCCTTATACACAAATATACATTATAGACAAAACTACAAATTTAGTTAAGGCTTTTTATAAAACTCGTGTGTTGTTTGCCTTGGGAGCGATGAGGAGTCTCTTTTGATTTTGTATTTATGAAAAAGAAGAAAGCTAGGCGGGGAATTAAACAATCTAATCTATATTCTTGAAATGGAAATAATGTAATCTAAATCTAACTAAACTATTATTTATATTATACTAATTAATCAAAGTAATAAACATCTAACTAATTGACATAGAAACGCTCCAAATGCATCTGTGCAAGATGACTTCTTAAGCTGGTTGGAGGAAGAAATTCCAACCATTTAATCCTTAAGCCTCTAAAGAAACGATCGGTTATCTTGCTTCTTGAAGTATGTTACAAGGACAAACAAGACATAAAAGAAATCATAACGGAGTTTATGATGATAAATCTCTGCACAAAGGGAAGCATAATGCAGTAAACTTATATAACAATTCAGCCTCTGAAGAAGACAAAGCTATAATTCATAAGATGAATCAACAACTATTATGTTCTTTATTTCTTTGGAAGGAACAAGATATGTCTAACTTGATAAAATTATATCATATACATGTGATTTAGATAGCAAAGTAATACTAAACCATAGACACAATGATATACAAAACTTGGAACAAAGTGTCGATATATTGAAAAGCAAAAGCTACTCTTTGCTTACGCATCAATTCTGCTCGAGTTTGAATAAGCATTACATATCCATGTTCTCTAGGCGAGGATTCCCATTATTACAAAAAACCATAGGTTTATATAAGGTCTTTTCACAAGGTAAAACTTCCTTGTGAATAATAGTGTTATACAAAATCCGGGAAGATATTCCCAAAATCTGATCCAAACTTAACAACCCAAGACACAACCAAATCTAAAATATCTCTAAATTTTATGATTGTTTGATCACTCCAATTCTTATGTACCTGAAAAGAGGCAAAATAAACAAGTTCCCAAGGAGATATTTTGTTAATAAAAATGGTAAAAAATCTGATCCTATATACTAACTTCTGACGGTAGCTGATTATGGCTATCCTAATCGAGGGCGAGCTTTTAATCCAAATTTAAATGAAATATATTCAAATAAATATTTGATTACTAATTAAAACAAAACAAGTCACCTAAATCACAACTAACCAAACTGTTGTGCTAATTTAGGACAAACAAAATCCAAGTTGAATCTACTTTAATCAAACAAATAACAAATAAATCTTTTACAAAATCCATCATTTGTTTTGCATAATAAATCTATCTAGAATTGAGTGTAGGGAAAGATGAAAAACTTTGCCACCAGATCTAAAGTATACACCAGTTCCATAGCAGCTTCATCATTGGCAATTGAAATCACACCACTCTTGAAGGAAGCCACATCACTAATTTCCCACCTACAACATTTTCCTTTCTTGTCTTCAAAGCTGGATTCATGGTTACAAGTCAATGTACCTTGCTTTTCTTTCACTGTCAGTTTTTTTGAACTTCATCTCTTCCTTCTCAAGAACTTAGTCATCATTCTCATCATCCAAATTACTAAAATTTTTTATAAGACCAAACATGCCTGAGAATATAGTTTCACTGGACACAAACTTCAATAAATGCAGTTGGTAAAGCCTTCTAAGATTCACTCTCAAGGAGTACTCATCTTCAGATACCTCTGCTTGTTTTATGGTAGATCTAAGCTTTAGAACAAGCTCTACTTCCAATTCATTCAACTTATTCTGGGCAGAATATTGCAAGTCTGCCTGGCTTTCACTAGCACGGAATGTGATTGCCTTGACACATGACTTTAAAGTGTTTGCTTCCCCATGTTTGAAAAATGCTTCTTGTATAAGCTGAAGCATAGTCATGAAATTCTGTTCTTGACTTTTGAGTGAATAAAGCTCAAGCTTCCTATGCATGATAATTTCCACTATTGATGATACCTTCACCTTGTCTACTAAATATTTCCTCAACATATGTGGATAATGCTTCATCATACATGTTGTTACTTCTCGTTTATTATTGTCTAGTACCTCCTTACGAGCTTTGTTGAGTGAAGAGCTTACATATCGGCGGTAGGAGCGATCGCTTCTCTCCCTCGCGCTTCTTCATGAAGGCACATAAAACACGAACAAGATTTTTGGCATCTTTCTCTGTAAGTTCAAAACATAGAAATTATACATTTCCAATATTTTAAACAAGTGAGCGAGCTTTAATAACATACTCTGCTCGTTTTGAATTTTCAAATTTAGACTTCAACAATGATTTCAAAATAAAAGTTATGTGCATGGAACAGGACAAAATTCTTCGATTTCACATCCTGTGAAATTAAATCACTAGTCTAACTAAAGTAGAACCCTTTTAGTTCCCAACATGATTTATGGCTTCCTTGTCAACTGCTATGTAGCCAACAACATAAAGTGGATAATATTGAGAGTATCTAGGAATTCTACGATAGTAGTTATAGCTTTCATTTGTCCAGTATGGTTTAGAGTGTTGTCTGAGTTCCGATGATTTGGAATGTAAGATGATGGCGAAAATGATTGAACTTAAGGTCGGATGAACACCACATCTGCAATTAAAGCCTTCGGCATCCATTCTTGAGTAAAAGCACGAACTCATCCTCCAAATCAGCCCTTAATCAACAGAAGTATTTTTCCTCATTTTAGTCTCCACAAAAATAACAATGTGGCTCCTTTACATTCTTGTCAAAATATGGGTATGGATTTGGATCGCAGTATGTTGGCAGCTTTTCAAACTTCAAGAGAAGATGACGGAAATGTGATTGAACTCATTGCCTTCATATCTTCCCAGACAGCATCCGAATGACATTGTGTAGTCTCACGCTGTCCTCCAAGGGTTTTTCGACAGATTACGACTTTGGTTGGACTTCAGCTTGTGACATCGCTTGTTATTGTTGCAAAAACACTTGGTGGAATACATGAAAGAACAATGATATAATCTACGCATTTCTCCATGAGTACTTGATCAAACAGAGGTCCATCCTGGCACTCAAGGATAAGACTATCCAAAGAAGCTTAGAAGGTTTTCTTTGAAATTCTTCAAATCCTTTTGCTTAGATCCAAGGTAGTCTTCTATATCGCCATCTACAACCAAGTCATCAAATCCCTGTTTTGAATTTACACCATCCAAACCCCCATCAATGCAAAGAACATTTTTTGAAGAGGATACAGCAATAAGAAAATCTGGAACCCATGGCTTTAACGCACTTGAGCTCTTTAGACACAAATATAACTATTTTGCAGTGTATATACAGATAAAAATATATTTCTAGTCACTTCCTGTGGATTTCTGAGATGCAGAGCATAGTTGTTTCAGATACGGAATAAATGTAGATGCAAATTTTAAACATCTTGCCTTACTGGGACCTGTGTCACCAGACTTAAAGCATTGATATCAACAATTGACTTCGGAAAATTTGCATCTATCTTGGCCACGAGAACAATCCTCCAAACGATAAAGGTATAGATAGGAAACCTAAGGCATGGCGAAACTCCGCGGAGTAAGCCTAAAAAGAGGTATTCAGATCTAGCTCACGAAAATGTCAAACCATATCAAAACAAATGACGAGAGTTACCTCGGTATGATTTATGAGCATGGCGTGGCAAAGTGAGGAATAGCTAAATTCAGTAAGGAGGTAGGTGTTTACGGTATGAAACATCCACATGTCTGACTCAACAATTACATCAATTAGTTTGACCAATGAACAATAGTAAGTGCATGCGTAATGAATGTTATATCAAAGTTTTAAATCTACTAACAGTCGAATCAAACTCCAACTATGCGCCAGTGTAACCACCGATGTCCATAGCTGAACCAATGTGTCAATATATGAAAACAACATATCATCAGTTACAAAATAGCCATAGGCATTATATTAAAATATATGTATGACTATCCATATGCATATGAAACCAAAGGTTGAGTGAAAGATACAAAATGAAGCTAATTAATGCAAGCTCAATGAAATCGAGTCCTTGCGATGCGATATAAGAATGTCAATGAGTATACCAGATTAAGTGTTATACCGTAATGTTCAAATATCCGATATGCAGTTCAAAACCCAAAATCATGTTCTCGCCGATCAAATGTTTAACCTAAGGTGTCAAATTGATATTGCATAAAATTGATATGCCAAGGGTTATGATAATGATCAATAGTAAGGATTACAAAAGATAAAACTTGACCCCCATGCAATGAATCAATGTTTAGCAAAGTCATAAAATCACAGTCAAAAGGCTAAATGTCTTCAATAATACTGAGTTATATAATCCATTGAGTATGAAAAACGATCAAAGGACATTACCGATCATGTAAAGATCAATAAAAGATGAGCGTAATATGCATAATGACACAAAGATATTGGCGGAGTTGAAAATGGTCGAAATGTGACCTCGAAAGGAAAAAATCTTCATGCTTACACTCGTGAAGACTTAGCGAAGGTAGGCGTGTGGAAAGGTGCAAAGAATAAAATCGTTGTTCATCTGAAAATTGCGACAAAAATTCAATGTTGTGAAACATTGGTGTAGGCGTATAGAGACAATAAAAATGTGAATGGCTGCAACAATGTAAGCGACACATTGGTAGAAGCATTTATCTCTGCAAAAGGTACAAATTTAGATTAAGACAACAAAGATAATTTCAATTTAAATAACAACAAAAAAATCGTTACTAACATCATCATTAATCATTTTTTTCAGTAGTGTTTTAAAAGATGCAGAAACAACCTCAAGATTAGCAAGTCATGATTTTTATGATAAAATATTCAATACTTGTTGGGATGTACTTCTTTTGCCGGCTGATCCATAACCTCGGCGAGGTTGCCGGTACAACCCACTTTCGGGCGATGCGTGATACTCAAGCTCTAGATTAGAATAAAGGACTTTTAAAGGGTTTCTCTCATCTTTTTGATTTTCATTTTACCGACATTGCTTATTTGCCAGACATTCGAATGCAGCGAGTTGTCTTGGTAGCCATGCTTGCATTTACCATTTGCCCACGGCGGTTTATTCGATATCGTGGGTTTACAAACACTTCCTACTCTTTATTAACATTTTTGGATAGGCGGGGTGGCCGAAAAATATTGATATTTTATCATTTTTTAGACCTCACTAGAATTTTTTTGATCTGACCCTTTATCCAACACCAGACATGTTTATTTCTAAAACAACTTGCTATAGCGAGATACATCCTTTTGGAGTCATTCCTTCTGAGACGATGTAAAGATAAAGATAATCGCAACAAACTTCTTCTCTCGAGATGAAATTAGTAAACTTCTTTCAAACAAAATTTTCCAACATCATTTCCATTTTTTAGAAATATATCACTAATGATCGTACAACCTTTCAGAAGTTAATTCAGGGAAGAAATTTTCTATGGTCTTTCAGATGGCTCGATTACGAGGTGATGTATTTCCAAAAGCAAAAGCGGTAAGCATAAGGGAGAAATCCAAACACATCGGTGAAGAAAAATTGGAAAGCAAAAGGAAATCCAAACAAAACAAAAAACAATTACCGCGGAAGGTGCATGCGAAAACCTCATGCAACAAATCACTTGGGAAACTGAAAGAGAAGTAGGTAAATCCTGGATGATGGGAAAGCGGTCCTACTCATGGTATCTTGGGTTAGAGGTGATTGATTCATTTTAATATCTTTACTTTCCATTTAAAGATTTTCATGGCGATGTATGTTTTGAAAATAAATGAGCAAAGAAAGAGATCAAGAGGACTTCCACGGTACGTCCCACGAGGTGTAGAGACGATTCGGTGACGAAGATGTGTTGTTAAGCCACTCCGTGATATTAAAGTCACCCGGTTCGAAACGCGGGGACAAAAATCCAATACATGTTAAGGGTTGGCGGGTGTGGCCAAGTGCGATTCTCGGGTGATTTTGATGGCTTAAAGATACTTACGAGTCAGCGGTTTCAAACCCGCGAGGAGTTGTCAGCGTATAGCAGGTCCCACACGGAAATTAACAAACAAAAGAGACTTCCCTGACAACAGGCGTATTATGGTTCTCATGGTGCACCCACTTTAACGTTCATGGCTGCATTTATTAAAACAAAACTAGTGAGAAATCAAGCTGAAAGAAAAACCTATTCCTAAAACTACACTAACTACTAAACAAATCCCGAGGGATACTATGGTAGTCATGTTTCAATGCAGCCATCGGTAAACTGATCACGCAATGAAAACAAGATCCAAGTGTTACTAAAGAAAGGGAATGAAGGTAGTATATATCAACAAATGATAGAAAAATATCACGCTTACCTTCGTAATCAACATCTAGAAACAAAGAAAGCATGATCTTACCGTTTCGCGGATATTAACGTTGTCTGAATCGCACTCCGACCATTCTTGTGATATTAATAAATTGATAAGAGGTCCTTAATGGCATGGGTGAGTGTAAAAATAGTTTTGAAAGGTTTGTCGGGGATAGCGAGGAAATGGAAAAACCATCGACCAGTGGAAATGCCTCATCTCACTTAATTCTCTAAGTGTTCATTAACTTCTTCACATGGATCTTTAAAAGAAGCATGTCACACCTACTTCCAAGATGCTTGGGTAAAAAGAACAAAGCGCAACTTTATTTTCATTATGAAATTTTTCATATATGATATTCAAAACCATCCTAAGATCCTGTCACAAAAATGGGATGCAAACCATGACTTTGATGAAGCGAAAATATATCAATGGAAATCTCATCATAGGAGGATTCATGCAATGATTAGATCATTGGTTTGAATATTTCCTTCCATGCAATTAGATTCATTTCAAAATGTGAAGTACAAACATTAAGATTTGAGCTAATTAAAGAACGAATATGCAACTTCGAATGTTTGATTTCCATAAAACATAATGCATTGTCTTTTTCAACCGCAAAGCGTATAAAATCATCTCGTAACTTTATGGCTCCCGCTTTCCCCATGTAAGTAGAAAGTGAGCGAGAGTCAAAATCCGATTTTATCAATGTTATGCTCGAATTAATTTCACCAAAATTCAATATATCGAAAGGATATAATTGTGGTGGAAAAGAATGTGATTTATTTGTAGAGTAAGATGTCAAATCCACGAGGAATCGAAATGGAATCGGGATATCTGGAATAAAAGAATGAAAGAAACCGCCGTGAGATGAAAAGAGTCTCTTGAACTATGACAATCAATAATGGTATTCTCAAGATGATTTTCTTCACTTTCTTTAAGACCCTTACTCTGATTTGGTTACGAATTCCTCAACATAATACGATAATCTGGATTATGTTGAGGAATTCGAAATTTATGAGAAGCATCTAAGTCTTTCACCGTATTTACAAAGTGCATTTTGATGATGAAGGTTTGAGGTTTCTTCTTCTAGTTGTGTAGCTTCTTCTCTAATGAGATTCATGGGAGTACTAGAACGTCCAAAGAAGATTTTTGTTGCTGAAGTGTTCTTCAATGATTGATTGTTAGAGAATGAGTTAAATGAGAATATTCACTTTGAGCCAGAAATTAATCTTCTTCCATACTAGTCTTTGACTGAAAATACAATGATTCAATAGAAAAACCAATTTGGTTGTCAATAAGAGCATGATCAAGCGTATAGATTCTGCTGTTGGCTTGTTTAACATTATCGGAAGAATTTTTCCTCTTCTTGCGAAGAAGATTGTCACAGCGATTGAGTATTAAGTTGCAATTGGTTTACTCCATTAGTGATGAACATGGTTGGTCTGGAAGGGATGTAAGCATCATGAAAGAGATTTGTACCAATGACAATAGCCGAGATTAATTTTACAGAGGATATGATAGACTTTGTCAAAAAGCCTTAGAATGGATGTCGCCCGTTGATTAGTGAAGTACAAAATTCTTCACATAATTGATCAAAATCATAAATTTCAAAAGCATTTAGAAACTCATCTACAAATTGGAAACCCGATCAAAATACGACATCTTTGGAAAGGATTCAAACCAATGCTTGATTAGACCTCTAAAAAGCAAAAGTAAACAAAACTCTGAAATCTGAGATGTCATGTTTGATACATTTAAACCCAAAACTTGTTAGGTGGTATTTAGCGAGATAATTTGCCTTCACCATCCAAGGTGAGCTTGGACAAGCGAGACACTGTCTCATTGAGAATTTTAGGTAATGAGAAGTGGCGTGTTAACCTGATGATTTAAGAACCATGGGAAGTAGATACATTTAAAACAAGGCTCTACAAGGCCATCTTGTGGAGTTGGCCCTCCTTCATACCATTGTTGTTGTGAGCTGAAAATGGCCGTCATGGCCAGGAGAAGTGGAACAGAGTGGGGTTGTCTAAATAACCCAAGCCGTTTTAGATGATCCACCTTGGCCGAGTTTTAGCGACTCCGTTGGCAAAGCCTAAGGTATTCTATGAAAACCAAGAGAGAAATGATTTGAGCTAAGTGATGGTCTAAACTAAGGAAATAGAAACTAATAAAACAATCTAAAACAAGCTAACTAACTAAATAAAAGAAATCAAATAAAATAAAAGGCTAGAAATGACAGAATAAAATCTAAAACTAACTATGTATTCTAACTATGGAAGCTAATATTATTATATGCCAAATACTAACTATGATTATAACTCAAATCAACTACCTAATTATGAACTGAACAGAGTTCCTTATACACAAATATACATTATAAAACTAGAACTTCTGATTTAGTTAAGAGCACATGTAAAACTCATGTGTTATTTTGCTTGCCAAGAGATAGACAAGAGTCTCTTTTTTATTTTTGTATTTATGAAAAAGAAAGAAGCTAACTGAAATTAAACAATCCAATCTATATTATTGAAATAAAATAATGTAATCTAAATCTAACTAAACTATTATTTATATTATACTAATTAATCAAAGCAATAAACATCTAACTAATTGGAAGCGGCTCCAAGTACGATACGTACAAGATGACTTCTTAAAATTTGATTTGGAGGAAGAAATTCACACCATTTGATCTTTAAGCCTCTAAAACGTCGGTATGCTTGCTTCTTGGAAGTATGTTCACAGGACAAAACAAGACATAAAAGAAAATCTGCTTGAGTTTTATGATGATAAATCTCTGCAAAGAGAGCCTATAATCGCGACAAACTTATATAACAATTGACCCTCTGGAGAAGACAAAGCTATAATTCATAAAATTAATCAACAACTGTTATGTTCTTTATTTCTTTGGAAGGAACAAGATATGTCTAACGATAAAATTATATCATATGCATGTGATTTAGATAGCAAAGTATTACTAAACCATAAACACAATGATAAGGCTTTGGAACAAAGTGTCAATATATTGAAAAACAAAAGCTATAACATAGCGGCATCAATTACTTCCGGTTTGAATAAGCATTACATATATGTTCTCCCACGAATGAGGATCCCCATTATTACAAAAACCATAGGTTTTTGTAGGTCTTCACAAGGTAAAAACTTCCTTGTGAATAATAGCAAATTAGACATACAAAATGGGAAGATATTCCCAAATCTTCGTCAAACTTAATAACCTAAGACAAAATAAAATCTAAAATATCTCCTAAATTGTTGCAGCAGGCCCATTTGATCGCTCCAATTCGTATGTACACAAAAAGGCAAAAATAAACAAGTTTAGAAGATATTTTGTTAATAAAATAGTAAAAATCTGATCCTATATACTAACCACAGCATTGGCTGATTATGTGGCTATCCTAATATGAGGAAAGGCCTGTTTTAAATCCAAATCTAACTTAAATATATTCAAATGGATATTTGATTACTAATTAAAAGCAAAACAAGTCACCTAAATCACAACAAACCAAAACTCTTGTGCTAATTTAGGACAAACAAAATCCAAGTTGAATCTACTTTAATCAAAACAAATAACAAATAAATCTTTTACAAAATCCATCCATTTGTTTTGCATAATAAATCTATCTAGAATGAGTGTAGGGAAAAGATGAAAAATCTTGCCACCAGACCAAGGCATACACCAGTAGCTTCAGCAGGGCGATTAGATTGAAGTCACACCACTCCTGAAGGAAGCCGCATCACTAATTTCCCACCTACAACATTTTCCTTTCTATTCTTCAAAACTGCATTCATGGTTACAAGTTAATGTACCTTGATTTTCTTTCACTGTCAGTTTTTTTGAACTTCATCTCTTCCTTCTCAAGAACTTGGTCATCATTCTCATCATCCAAATTGCTGAAATTTTTTATAAGACCAAGCATGTCTGAGAATAGAGTTTCACTGGACACAAACTCTGATAACTGCAGTTGGTAAAACCTTCTAAGATTCAATGTCAAGGAGTACTCATCTTCAAATACCCCTGCTTATTTTATGGCAGTCTGAGCTTGAGAACAAGCTCATCTTCAATTCTGGCCCCAACTTAATGCAGGCGGAATCTTTTAGAGTACAGAAAACTTTCCTGTACAAGAATGTAGATTGCCTTACAGCACATGAATTTAAAGTATTTTCTTCCCATGTTTGAAAAATGCTTCTTGTATAAGCTGAAGCACAGTCATGAAAATTTTTTCTTGACGTTTGAGGTAGATAAAACTCAGCTTCATATTCATGATAATTTCCACACTATGTTAATGCCTTCACCTTGTCACTAATTTCTCATGCTATATGTGGATAATGCTTGATGATACCTTCACCTTATCTACTAAATATTTCCTCAACATATGTGGATAATGCTTCATCATACCTGCTGTTACTTCTCGTTTATTATTGTCTAGTACCTCCTTCTGAGCTTTGCTGAGTGAAGGCTTATGGTTATCAGCAGTAGGAACGATCTTCTCTCCTACTGCCTTCTTCATAGAGGCACATAAAACATGAACAGGATTTGTGGCATCTTTCTCTGTAAGTTCAAAGCATAGAAATTATACATTTCCAATCTTTTAAACAAGTAAGCAAGCTTTAATAACATACTCTGCTCGTTTTGAATTTTCAAATTTAGACTTCAACAATGATTTCAAAATAAAAGTTATGTGCATGGAACAGGACAAAATTCTTCGATTTCACATCCTGTGAAATTAAATCACTAGTCTAACTAAAGTAGAACCCTTTTAGTTCCCAACATGATTTATGGCTTCCTTGTCAACTGCTATGTAGCCAACAACATAAAGTGGATAATATTGAGAGTATCTAGGAATTATACGATAGTAGTTATAGCTTTCACTTGTCCAGTATGGTTTAGAGTGTTGTCTGAGTTCCGATGATTTGGAATGCGCAAAATATGGTAACTGAAAACGATTCAGCAAGGTCAGATGAACATCACATCCTGGTCGGCCTTCACATCCATTGCTGAGGTAAAGCTTGAACTCATCCTCCAAATCAGCCATGTCAACAGAAATGTTTTTCCTCAGTTTTAGTCCCCACAAAAAATAACAATGTGGCTCCTTTACATTCTTGTCAAAATATGGGTATGGATTTGGATCGCAGTATGCTAGCAGCTTTTCAAACTTCAAAAGAAGATGACGGAAACGTGATTGAACTCATTGCCTTCATATCTTCCCAGACAACATCCGATTGACATTGTGTAGTCTCACGCTGTCCACCGAGTGTTTTTGCCACAGTAACAAGCGATGTCACAAGCTGGAGTCCAACCAAAGTCGTAACCTGTCGAAAAAACCCTTGGAGGAGTACACGAAAGAGCAATGACATAATCTATGCATTTCTCCATGAATACTTGATCAAACAGAGGTCCATCCTGGCACTCAAGGATAAGACTGTCCAAAAACACAAGAAGGTTTTCTTTGAAATTCTTCAAACCCTTTTGCTTGGATCCATGATAGTCTTCTATTAAACCATCAGATATAGGACCCACTGTCTCGTTTCAACCGTGATTTGAGGGACTTCCCAACATATTTTATATGATCAATGCTTAGCTCTGAAAACTTGGTGCGATCTGTATGTTGTGCGAACCATGATTGGAGGTCGAGGGTAATCGCATGACATTGCATTCCCACTGTATTTTTCTTACCCAGGTAGCAAAGAATGCACAGGAGAATTCGATCTGTCTAAGCCCTCAATGTCGACCAGGGAAACCACGACCTCTCAATCCGATTGCAAATCTTTTTGAGTTTATATCCAGGCTGATTTATTGTATGAAGTTTTCAAATCCAGTTTCTAAACTTGCCCAATCCTCCAAACAACAATAAAAGTAGAGATGGGAAACCCTTTGCGCGATTTGCGAATCTAAGGCAATCATCAAATTAGTGAGCATGAACGTGGCAGGTGATGAATGGCTTAATTCTTGGTAAGGAGGCAGGCATATACAGCTGTAACATCCCATGTAACACAGCTCAACACTTACATCAATTGGTTTGACCAATGAACAATAGCGAGTTCATGCGCAATGAATGTTATATCAAAGTTTTTAATCTACCAACAGTTGAATTGAACTCAACTATGCGCCAATGTAACCACCGATGTCCATAGCTTAACCAATGTGTCAATATATGAAAACAACATATCAACAGTTACAAAAATAGCCATAGGCATTATACATGAATATCCATACATCTTATGAAACCACAAGTTGAGTAGGCCAGATAGGAAGCCAATCAAAATACTAATGCATTGCAAATTTGACGAAATCCAATCATACAATCGATATAAGAATGTCAAATGAGTATACCAATGTGTGCGAGCGTTATACTATAATGTTTCAAACATCCGACATGCAGTTCAAAACCCAAAATCATGTTCTCGCTAATCAAACGTTTAATCAAGGTGTCAAATGCATAAATTGATACGCCAGGAGCTATGATAAAGATCAACAATAGGGATTAAAAAAGATAAATCAGGATTCCCATGCAATTCAATGAATCAATGTTTAGGCAAATCATACAATGTGAATCCAAAGGCTAAATGTTTTCAATAAAACAGAGTTATATAATCCATTGAAGTATGAAAACCACTCAAAGGGTATTGCTGATCATGTAAAGATCAATGAAAAGATAAGCGCAATATGCATAATGGCACAAAAGGCATTGGCAGTTTAGATAATGATCAAAATGTGACCTCAAAAGGAGCAATCTTCATGCTTACACTCGTGAAGGCTTACCGAAGATAGGCGTTCGGAAAGGTGCAAAGAATAAAATCATCGTTCATTTGAAAATTGCAATGAAAAATCAATGTTTGTGAAACATCGGTGTAGGCAGCTTATGAGACGATAAAAAATGTGAATTGGCTGCCAACAGGTTTTTATAGGAACAAAAAAAAGTGCTAATTATATTTGTTTACAGATATCTTTTCCAGTTCTTATTTTCTCAAGTGAATTTACTGAAAAGTAAAATACTAAAAACTTAATCAAATCTGTGAAGAAAGATATATACAATATGTACAGTGTTGATAAAATTCATCATTTTATGAAGTTGAGGTTGTTGGGTTACCTTCCCTACCAACTAAAATCTAAACAGTAGGGTCCTTACTTACTTCTTAGCAAAATGATTCTTTTGAAAGCGGCTGATGGTAGAGTCGTAATCGATGGCCATTTACCAGAAAAGGAGAACTTGATCTATCGATGGTGGCTAAGGTAGCAGTGTCATTATCATGAACTTCATGGATTTCGTACGATCTGAACCACCTTATTTGTAATTTCCCAGGAAAATACTAAAATCTGGAATCATAGAGAAGCACCCAATCACCTTTTTGGAAGGATTTCTTCTTGATATGTTTATCGTGCTAGCTATCTCTCTGCTACTGGATAAAAGTTGTGCATTGTAGGGCGAACAAACATACTTTGTCTAACTCGTTGAGTTGTTGTAAGCGTTGTTTATGTGCCTCTATAAGATCCATTCCAATCTCCTGGGCCATCCTTAGAGTCTTGATCTCAAATTCAATTGGGAATATGGGTTCTTTTCCATAGACTAGATGATAAGGAGAATAGCCAGTAGTGTTATGCCATGTCACGAGATAGGCCCATAAGGAATTTGGAAGCTCGACATCTCAATTATCATGGTTTGTTGAGACTATTTTTGTCAAAATTGCCTCCAAGACTTTATTGGTACTTTCTACTTATCCGTTTGCCTATGGGCGATAAGGGGAAGTAACTCTGTCTTTAATATGATAATTGTGCAGGGTGGTTGTGATTCTATGGGCTGTAAATTGTGACCCTCCATCAGTGATTACTTCCTTGGGTAATCCATAGCATACAAATAATACGAAAATAAATTTAATGATTGCTCCCTCTATTGCGTTTTCCAAGGATGCTACCTCTACCCATTTGGTCATATAGTTTGTTTCAACTAAAATATAAGCCTTCTAATTTGATTTTGGATTGAAGGGGGCAACAAAATAAAATGCCCATTTTTAAAAAGGTTCTACGACTATTTGTTCTTGCAGGGGAATTTCATCAGCTTGGTTGGGTCGACCCATCCTTTGACAACTATCACAGGCCTCAACATACTTATTTGCATCCTTAAATATTGAGGTCCAATAGTATCCCATATGTAAAATCTTATGCCCAGTTCTGCATTCTACAAAATGTCTACCACAGGGCTCATCATGACCCGCCTTAAGAACATCATAAATTTCATCATCCCTTACACATATTTGGATCTGGAGATCATCCCCTGTGTGGAACAGATATCCACTAATACAAGTGAATCGTCCATTGTACTTGACGAATAGTTTCCTTTCCCTCGGTGATAGATGTTAGACACATAAGCATACCATGGTGTTTTAATAGTGACCACGAATAGGTGTTCGTCTGGAAATTGGTCTTCAACTGTCATAGAATCATTTGTTTTGGGTATGCGAGACAAGAAATCTACGACGAGATTCTCTCTTCCGAGCCTATCCTTGATGGTGATGTTGAATTCCTGCAATAGTAATAACCACTGAGTAGCCCATCCATTAGTGATTGGTTTTTTAGCTAGATATTTAATACCAGAATGATTAGTATACATAATAACTAGATAGCCTGTTATATAGTGGCGGAATTTATTAATAGCATCTATAACGACTAAATTTTTTTTTCTGTTACTGTATAATTTAATTCAACGGGAGTGAGATTTTTTATAATAAAATAAATAGCATAAGGTTTCTTGTCTTCTTCATATCCAAGGACAATGCCTATGGAGATATCTGATGCATCCATAGAAATATGAAATGGCAATTTCCAGTTTGGCCCTCTCAGCACCAGTGTCATTGAGACCAGCGTTTTAAGTCCTACAAATGCAACATCACACTTGTCAGACCACTGGAATTATGCATTGATAGTTAAAGCATGTAAAGGTACAATTGTTCTTGAAATTTTTTTTATGAATATGCGATAGTATCCTGCAGTGCCAAGGAAGCTACATACCTCAATTTGTGTATGGGGTGTAGGCATATTAAGCATTACCTCTATTTTTGTTGGGTCTACCTTGATTCCCTCTGTAGAAACATAGTGTCCTAGTATCACACCTTCGATCATCATCATATGACATTTTTCATGACTCAAACACAACCTAGTAGCAATGCATCCTTCTAGTACCTTCTCTAGATTGCTCAGAGGTTGATCAAAATAAGTGCCATAAGGGGTGAAATTATCCATGTAAACTTCAAGTCCTTCATTAATCAGATCAGAAAATATGCTCAGAATGGCCCTCTAGAATGTGGCTAGAGCATTACATAATCCAAAGGGAAATACTCTATATGAAAAGGTACCCTAGGGACATGTAAATGTAGTTTTATATTGGTCTTCCAGAGCAATCTGGATCTGATTATAGCCACTAAAACCATCTAGGAAGGAGAAGAATTGATTCCTTGCTAAAGTGTCAAAGAATTGATCAATAACAAGTAAGGGAAGGTGGTCTTTCTGGATATCTTTGTTGAGTTCTCTGTAGTCTACACAGATTCTCCATTTTCCATTTTTCTTGGGGACGATTACTAGTGGGGAAACCCATCGACTATCTGAGATAGGATATATAAAATCAACATCCAACAGTTTTTGTAACTTTTCTTTAACAACATCCCTAAGATGAGGGTTCAATATTCATTAGGTTTGTCAGATAGGTTGGACATCTTTATCAATATAGATATGATGCGTACAGAGTTGGGGATCGGTGCCCTTCATGTCGGGATATTCCCAAGCAAAATCTTGTTGATATTTAGAAAGGATCTGAATCAATTTGTGTTGTTTTTAGTCATTTAAATTAGCATTAATATTCATAAACCTCCCTGGTGAAATTTCAACTGATTTGTTGTTATGAACAATAGTAGTGGGGATATGTTGTGCCATCAATTCTTCCAAAGGATCTCCGTGTGCTTCATTATATAACACAACTTTTAACATTTGACATGTTGGATTGCTTATAATGGATGGGTTGTTAATGAAGATACTAATCACATCATCTTGTAGTTGGTTCTTGAGTTTGAGAGCTTCTTCCAATGTCAGAGGAGGTCATAGATCCTTTTTTGGATATCTAGGTGGTGGCAACTAATGATGTATAATAGGCAGACTTGGTTTAGCTGGAGGATACATAATGAGGTTCTTTGTAGCACTTCCTCTAGAAATAGTCATTCTTCCTGTGCGACATCCTATGTATGCATCTATTGTTATGAGCCATGGTCATACCGGTATTAATGGGTGTCCATCGAGTCCACTTCTTGGGTTGATAATGAGGAAATAAGCTGTGTATTCTCAAGATTTGACTGATATTTCTCTATATTGTAATGTGCCGACTGGTTTAGCCACTGATATATCAACCAATTGTAACATAATTGAAGTGGGTTCGAAGGAGGTGAAACCCAGGATATTACAGGTCTCGATGGTCAGGATATTAATGGCTACTCCCAAATCTACTAGTGTATTTGGAAAAGAGAAATCCTAAATTTGCATTGTCACCACGTGATTCCATGGGTCTGTACACTTGACCGACTCCTTCTTGCCCATAATAAGATCTGACAAGGCTCCTACCACATGAACAATTGATGTATTTTTAGCTTTCCTAATAGGCTTCTTCCCACATAATTCCTTAATTGTCTTTGCATAAATTGGGATTTCTTGGAGATCCTATAGGAGTGGTATCTTAACATAGATATTATTTAGTTCCCATACAATATCGAAGTTAGGATATACAACTGGTTTTTCTATCATTAACCTTTAGAGAAATGGGGGAGGAGGAAACACATCCTCATCATGGTTCTGTGGCTCGACTATATTTCCCCCCTATTCTATTTCTTCTGTTATGACCATATTCGAGGGTGTTATTGTTGGTTGTATATTATTTTCATTCTCCTTCTCTTGGTGAGTGTTAATTTCTTCAGGAGAAATTGTGTGCTCTGACCTCAGCCGAAGTTCATTGCACCCTACTGAGTTTATTTCCCCGTCCAAATTCTCGATAATTTGTACAATCTGGGATGGTCTATTATTAGGATTTGGATTGGGTTGAGCTGGTAATTGAGGATGCATTTGAGGTTGAGGGTTTTGGGGTAATTGGAGTGGTGCTTGTAAAGTGGGTTCAGCTTGGGGCGCTGCTAGTTCTAATTCCAATTGGGGGCTTGGGCAGCTGTGTTAGTCCACTATGAAGGATATGGATTATTACTTGGATTTTAGAGGATGGGGTAGGGTATTGCGAGTTAGGCCAGGTGGGATTTTTAGTAGATTGATTTGGCGAGGTGAGATTTGTAGCATATTGGTTTGGACAGGGTGCAGTAGGATATTGTTGGGACTTCCAGGTAGGGATAAAAAATGGTTGGCCCTACCATCTATTTCCATAATTTTTTTGTTGATTATATTGTCTAGAAAATAAAGAGGAAGGCTCTTGTAGCATACTTGGGTGACAAGCCTACCATTGGCGACACTAAGCCATCATATATACTAGTTTTGTTTCCTCTTCTGCCTCTTTAAAGACAACTTTTAACCCTAGGAGCGATGGGAATTTCTCTATTTCATGGTCTTTGGCACATATAGTGCACACCTCAACTGCATCCAAAGGACATTCCCTCGGGCCATGTTTCTTTCTGCATCAGTGGTAAAATATGGCCAAGGACTGTTATGCTTTTGCTTGTTTATGCTTAGCCTGCAAAACATCTAATTGTGTAGTCAGAATACTCAAAGTATCAGTTTTGAAATTCTCTAATAGATTACCAACTTCGTCTCGGGTGACACCCCCACTAGTAATGTTTTTATTTTTGGTGAGGGGATCCCGCATTCATGATCTGGCCCATGTTCTTCTACGTGAGCACCTGATGCGCAATAAGATAATATTATCACCCTTCCCCCATTAAATTCAATGTTTCTACCCATTCATCCTTCATTCCTTTTATCAAAGTGTCTTTAAGTACCTCAACTGGTAGTGTGTCATACGGTGATCTTTAAAAGTTATACTGAAACATTTCAGCATATTCCTCTAGTGTCTCATTTTCTTTTGCAGTCATTTGAAAGATTTTGTCTTTTAGATCCCTAGTTCTACAATAATCCTCATATTTTGTGAGGAAGGTTTGTTTCATTTCATCCCATGAATTTATGGTTCCTCCTCCTAATCCCATAAACCAGAGAAAGGATTCTCCTTTCAAGGTGGAAGGGAACAAATTCAGTTTCTGAGGTTCAGAGGTGTAGTCATATCCTCTACACATGACATCAAATTCGAATAAGAATGCATCAGGGTCCTCTGAATATAATCCATGAAAGGTTGGTAGGTTTTGTAATGGGATGGCTTTCATGGGGGCATTATCAACTGGATAAACTATCAGATATTCCAAAGTGGAAGTCTGGGCTTGTGGTTGATTTGGTTGTGCCATTTGGTCAAAAATATGCCAATAATCTTCAAGAATTTCTTGGCCTGGGTGTTCTATTTGGGGTGATTGATTACTTGATCCCCTAGGGGATTTAATCATGTTACCTCTATCTAGGATTTCAGATATACCTTTTCCTATAACAGGAGATCCAAGATCAAGTGGTGGTGATGGGGTTTCTTTGGCAACCCCACTGGTCTCCCCTTCTCCTTCTTCTAGATTACAAGAGTTTCCCTCATCTAAAGGGATGGGAGGTGGAAGATCTGTATCTTGAAAACTTTTTTCAGTCCCTTCAGTTCTACGATGAACCTCAACATGGGATGCAATTGGTGAATTTGTTTCCTGAGGGATTCGGGTAGAACCTTTCCGGGGTCCAACCAAGGCTTGATATTCCTCTTTTTGGATGATGTCATCTATGAAAGTTCTTCTTCCAGGGGGCACCAAACCTTGGAATTTTGTATTTTTTGGTGGGGGATTTGGTTTTGCAGGTTCTTTCTTCTTAGTGATACATACCTCACACACAATTATAAGTACCTATATGACCTCTATGTATCAGCTAAAGGTAGGTGTTGGCATAAGCATTTTACTTATTTCCTACGTAGGTTCCTACCTTCTATTTTCAATACCTCATCCTCTAGAGACACAAAATATCCTATCTTTGGCATTATCCCTGGCAACAGTGCCAAAATATTGGGCTCTAAATATGTCCTAAAACAACCTTAGTTTAACATTAATTTTTCAACCTGAGGATTCGTCTTTTATTTCAAGAATATCAACAAAGTCTATGCAGATAGTTGTAGAGGCAAAAATCATGTAGTCAAAGAAAATTTGAGTTTTTCAACAATCAAATTCCTCACATTGTTGGACCTTGAAAAAGTTTTGGAGAACCTTGGTCATGTTTGACCAATTTTGGGACTTTAACAGGCTGGTCGAAGATGGAGCGCCCAAGCGAAGCGGAGATCACGAGATCTCGCCCCCTCTTTTAGGAGCTTTGTGTGTTAGGGTTTATGTAACAAGTATGGAATGTCAGCCCATGGGTTTACCCATGTTTAGGCCCCATTTGTAATGTATAAATAAGTAACTAGGCGATGTAAGTAGGAGTCATTCAGTAGTTGGATCTATGTGATTAGATTAGATTAGTGCATGACTAGTTGGCTTTGTGCAAGATTGTGTTGAGAACTTGCAGAGCTAAGTGCAAGTGATTGCAAGAAGGATTTGTGTTGTGCCAAAATCAAGGAAGGAGGATATGGCAAAGTGTGCATAGATCTCCTATCATATGCAGAGTTTGTTTTGTGGTTCTGTGCATGTAAGAATATTGAAAAAAGATAATAAAGAAGATGAAAAGTTGGCGGACGTAGCCCCACATTGGGGTGAACCACATATATCATGTGTTGTGGTTGCTTTGTGCATATGTTATTGATGTGATTTATGTGATATAATATTTATGTATGTTAGATGTACTTGATGTAGTAGCTTAGTGCTTAGTACTATGAATGAATGATATATCTACTTAATGCTATGTGCTAAATGGTTAGATATGCTTAGATCTTGTTGAATACTGCGTTGTTTTGTAATTAGGGTTTTTATATACAATGTGAATAAGAGTCAAAGACTAATGAAAATTAATTGATAAGTGCTCTATTAAGTATTGTGATCATATATTTGTGTCCTAGCTAGGTTGTAGACACTTGAGTCCTACAACCCCCCTACCTCTACCTCGAGTCAGACTTCATATGCTTCACAGGTGTTGCCGAAAGGGTCAGTAGTTAGGGTTTTGTTGGTGCATTGTTGAAGTGTTGAGCCTTGGGTCTACCCCTGTTCCAACAAATGGTTCCGTTGCCGCAACCTAAAATTGTGATTGCTGAGAACTAAAGAAAAGAGAAAGCTCTGTGCATAGATCTACTTCTATGGTGCGCAGTATTCTACTTGACTTGCAAAGATTTGTGCTAAGAAAGGAATCATATCTGAAGAAAAGAGGCAAGATCTTAAAGATTTGTGCTCTGATAAAGGTAAGATAAGTGGAAGATTTTGTTTCGAGAGAATGGATCTAGGTATGTTTTATAGATTTTGTCCTAGCCTGAAAACTAGGGCACAACTAGAAGAAAGAAGATATGAAACGAATTGATCTGATAGAAATATTGAAATATATGTTATTACTATGCATAGAAAGAATGTTTGGACTAACAAGTGGATGCAGGATCATAGAAATAATTTTTTGTAGGTTCATCACTGTGATACCAGTGCACTGTACAGGAAATGTTGGGGATCATTTAAGAGAAAGAGAGGATTAACTCTTTGTTATATTTGCAGAAGACCAGGACATCTTGCTAAGGAATGCCCTGGTAGAGACCCTATTTATCTTTTTTCTAAAGTTGTTGGCCATGAAGTTTTGGATTTCCCTAGAATGATTGCTAAATTTGAAAAGATGAATATAAGACAATAAAACCATGAGACTAAGAATATTCTAGAACACTAGAAAGAATCAAAGACTATATTATTGCAGATAAAAGAAACAGTGAATGATCACAGAGACATCAGTTTATCAGAGATCTTAAAAGAGAAGGAGTGCATAGAAACAAGAATATGAGACTTCGACATAGACTGTGTTCTGGATGAGGAAACATAGGTGAATATCATGACAGAAAGTACTTGGGAAATTTTGGGAAAGCCTACTATGGTTCCTTCACTAGGATGAATACGATTTTTTAAAGGAAAGATGATAACCCTATGTGGAAGACTTACCCATATACCTATGGTTTCTCATAGAACATCGACAGAAGAAGAATTCGAGGTTATTAAGTTTATTGAGAACAACGCCTTCTTTGCTCTTTTGCTAGGAAGGAAATGGATTGAGAAAGACCAGATCCGAAGGAAAGAAGAAGAGGAAGCTATAGAACAGAAAAGGAAAGAATTAAGAGATTTCATTTCTAGGAGAATATCACACTTAATAAAAGAACAGGAGGACAAGTCAAAGCAACTAAGGACCAGAGACTTGGTTGTCGAAATTGAAAGAATGCAAGAAGGCTTAAATAACTTATCCTTGCAGGAGAGAAGAGAACCTACTCCAAAAATAGTAACAGAAGAAGTATTACCCTCGAACCATGTAAAAGACCCTCAGCAATGAGAAGTTACTATGCTAAGAACATATAAGAATGGAAATGGAAATAGGAACCCAGTGACACGGACCACGGGAAAGAAGGCTAGAAAGCTCAGCAAGAAGAAAGAAAAGTTAGGAAAATTGCAGGAAGCTCCAGAGAAGACTTCACAGAAAAAAGGATTGCAGAACTGGAACCTCGACAAAATAACAGAACAATGCAAACTAGCACTTCACCACAACAAAGAAATATGATGCCCCTGGGGGGCATCTCAATTGGCAAGTGCCGTGAAAATGAAGTTCCATGAGGTTTCGAGTTCAACTCCCTGTTG
>SNQJ01S0077064.1:7107-20869 GCA_010110895.2 Picea sitchensis | reverse complement strand
TTTTGTTGATTAATAGATGGTAGAATGATATGGAGTTTAGAATAATTCCTTACAGTTTGATTTAATTCATCGAGTAAAATTAAGGAAGCTATTGTGAAGTTTTAGTTGTAATGAAGTTGAGTTATGTAAATATGTATATATAGGATATGCATGCAAGATAAATAAATTACAAATATTGTTGTGTTAATTCATAACCTTTAATAGGTATGTAGATATATGTACGTATATGATTTCTCTTATGGAAAACTTCATATGTGCAATATTGAACGAAGTTCTGGAGATGATTAAAACATATACAATTATATCATGGCATGAACAGATACACAAAATTGCATAAACATATAAATACACATAACACAGAAATATGTTTATTGAACTTTGAATCACTTGATATTGCAAGTAAACTTTCATTTATTAGACTATATGAAGGGCATAAAAAATTATAGTCTTTTTTACATTAGAGAAAACCTAGAAGCAAATTTTAAGTGGTATATAATTGCATGATATATGTTATAGAGGTTGTTCGACACTTAGAAGAGTTTTAAATTTCTATTTAACACATGCTATCATAACTAAATAATCACGGAATTGTATTCAATATAGGTGTTCCCTTTATATCTGTTTATTCCATTCAATAATCTATTATGTGTAACCAATTTATGCTTGCATCCCTGGATCAAAACTATCACAATGGAGTACCGTAGGGTGGAACCTTGTACCACTATAAACATAACGTGGGAAGATAGTTTTAAACACCGAGAGTTGGAACTCAAATACCTTTCGAGTGATGAGAACTCATGGATCCATTTGATCAGAAGGATTAAATTCCTGCAAAGGGAAAAATCAAGAATTAGTAAAACAATGTTAAGAGAAAATAAACAAGAGTAAATATTGAAGATTTGGTGTGGGTGCATTTCCCATTGACGTCATTGAGCAAATTTTTCACAGGTCCGAAGGGGAGGAGTGGACCCAGAAATTTCTGATGGGAACCCTCGCAAGTAAACAGGGGTCCCATCATTAGTTTGGTCGCCGAAATAATTGATTGTACACACTAGAATGTAAATAAGAAAAGAAACATTGCTAAACAATTTTATACATTTCATTACCAAAGTGACAAAATTGTCACAGTATAGTGCATGTTCCACAGAGATGATTTATTTCCCTTTTGAGTATATCAATTACTATTTTTCTGTACTAAATAAATGAAATTAGACAAGTGTAAACACAAAATTACAAAACAAAGAGCTTAGACTAAATCATTTAAAATAAGTTTAAGTTATGGAAATTTTACACACAATGGAGGTCGTATGACTGTAGTAATTCATTTAAAAGTATGAATAATGTCAATAGATTTAGAGTAACAAACCAGAGTACTACACTCTAAACAGGAGAAAGAAGACCTTACCGCACCCTTAGGAAATGGATTTCGACCTTATATTATATAATACGTGGGTTAAATAGTTCACAGTAGGTCTCAGACACGTAATTATTCAAGAGTCGATAGCTCGAAGACTCAACACTTAATCAAAACAACAAAAATAAATACGCAACCTATGTCTACAACGAGTACTAGGAGTGACTGTAGGAACTAGAGAAATATTTAACGAAGGGATTCTCGGGCGAGAGGCATGCCAAGAACATTTTAAATAAAATTGCAAGTATAAGTGTTAAAGAAAAGATTGAGTTCATGGATTTTCTGATAAAACCCTCATTACATTTGCAAATGGAGATATTCAAAACCCAGTAAACTCTATTCTTAAGTCTAAGGGTAAACACCGACTTCTCAGACAGAAGGTCACGAGTGCATGGATACGTGCACAGTACACAGAGACCATTTTACGCGATATGTAACCATGGAGTTTTTCCTTTAAATTTGTTTTATAAAGAATATTGTTGTTACCAACAACAGAGGCTTACCCAACGTCCATTTTGGGGAAAGTTGCATGTGACATCCCCAAAAAAATAAAGTATTTTTTTAATTTAAAATTTGTTGGAAAATTATTCTGTTTTTAGTAAAATCGAATTTGGAAATATTTTGTCATTTATGGCAATTCCGAATTTCGAATTTGATAATTGTAATAAATTATTATGAATGTTAGGAAGAGATCTGATTTGACCCAACTAACTATTTGACTATGACACTTGTATGAAAAAAAAATATTTTATATTGATTGCAGGACAAATGGAACAACCATGTTAAATCAGCTCACCATGACTCCATGAGTGGGGAACATGTTGGAACTACCTCTGGGCTAATTTTTACAAGTGGAAAATCAGAGATTTGGCCATTCGTAGCCCCTGAAAATCAGGGATTTAGAATGCTGTGAAAATTCCCAAGGGGGGGAAGAAAGACCTAGGCAAAAGGATTGTTTGTTAAATAGCATATGTGAGGAGGCAGGACGTTGCCTAATATGATGGGAAGAATTACTATTGGTTTACTTGTTGTTATGAACATTGAATATGAAGTGTGAGGCAAGGAGAAGATTGGGAAAGAAGAAACCATTGCTGAAGAGGAGATTTCAATTTCTCCCTCATGGATTCATGGTCATGCTAGGGGGTGAACCAGGCAAGTGATTTGGCTACCTAGTTCTATGGTTGGGAGGAATGTGGTTGTTCCCTTTGTCTTCCACACATTATTTCAGATATGTTATTATGCTCCCTTCTCTGGCTGAGTGTTATAGGGTTAAATAATTGATAGAATGCAATTGTTAATTTTGAATAGCAATAATATTAGAACTCAAAATATTTAATGCATACTATTGAACTTAGGAACTACTAGAATATTACTATACTAGTTCTGAATGGATTACCTTTGTTACATCTTATTGTTGTTATATACTAATTCTGAATGGATTACCTTTATCACATCTTAATGCTGATATATACTAGTTCTGAATGGATTGTCTTTGATGCACCCTATTTATGTGATGAATACTAACATCCATAAGTTTACTAGCTGAAAGGATAATCCTGGTCAAACTCCAGGAAGAATAAATTATGTAAATTGGATTACTGCTATGAACAGGATAAAACACTATAGGAAAAACCCCATGAACAAATTTTATTGCAGGTTGGAGTTACCTGTGTATGTAATGCAAGTGTATGTATGCAATGCAAGAAGGGACTATTATGATTTAAAAACAGACTTTACTTACCAGATTCAACAAAGTAAAAGTTAATAGTCTTGGATGAAGTGCATAAGAAACCATATTATGGCCATCCAAGATACCAGAAAATGATAACAACACTTAGGAAACTATTTTACTAGCCTAATATGAAGGGAGAAATAACAGAATTCTTGGCTAGGTGCCAAGATTGTCAGCAGGTTAAGTCCAAACACCAGCATCCAACTGGCCTATTACAGCCATTACCAGTACCAGAATGGAAATAGAAGACCATATCGCTGGACTTTATAACAGGTTTTCCAAAAACTCAGTGACAGAATAATTCAATTATGGTTGTAATCGATAAACTGAGTAAGTATGCACATTTTATTCCTGTAAAATCTACTTTTAAAGCTATAAACATTGCTGAAATATTTATGAAATAAATTTTTAGACTGCATGGTCTTCCTAAAATGGTGATTTCAGATAGAGATGTAAAATTTACATCTGCTTTTTTGAAGGAATTGTTTGCAGGGATAAATACTAATTTGAATTTTAGTAGGATTTATCACCCAACAATGGATGGACAGACTGAAAGGACAAACCAAATCTTAGAGGATATGCTCCGCATATACCTAAGAACAAAACCAAACAAGTGGGAAGACTATCTGCACTTGGTAGAATTTGCATATAACAATGGGTACCAAACTTCGTCTAAGTTAAGCCCTTTCGAGGTACTGTATGGCAGAAAGTGTACGACTCCAATTAGTTGGGATAACCCAGTTGACAGACTCATGGTTGGACCAGAGATACTCTAAGAAATGGAGAGCATGGTAACGAAGGTACAACATAACTTAAAAGAAGCACAAGACAGACAAAAGAGCTATGCAGATCAGAAAACAAGAAACCTAGAATTTCAAGTGGGAGACCATGTCTATTTGAAGATCAAAGTCCAAAAATGTTCGTTGAAGTTAGGAAACTATGCCAAGTGGGCACCCAAGTTTTGTGGCCCTTCGAGATACTAGCTCGAATTGGACCCGTAGCATACCAACTTTCACTTCCAGCTAATCTAAGAATTCATAATGTATTTCATGTTTCCTTGTTGAAAACGTATGTCCATGACCCAACTCATATGATTGATTGGAACTTGATGCAGGTGGAACCTGAAGGCAATTTTCAGGTGGAACCCCTGCGTATTCTGGACCAGAGAGAAATAACACTTTGGAATAGAGTCATCACTCAGGTAAAGGTGCAATGGAAGCACTTCAGTCCTGATCCCTGAGGAGGCCAGTTGAGAGTTGGAGGGAGATTTGCGTAAATATCATCCAATCTTGTTCCAATAATGGAATAAACACTGAGGGAAGTGTTTTTTTTTTTTTTTTTTGAAGAGGGAAAAGGTCTTGACATCCCAAAAAATAAAGTGTTTTTGAATTTAAAATTTGTTGGTAAATTATTCCATTTTTAGTAAAATCAATTTGGAAAATTTTTTCCATTTATGGAAATTTTGAATTTGAATTTGATAAATGTAATAAGTATTATGATTGTTAAACATTTGGTTGACACCACTAACTATTTGACTATGACACTTGTATGAAAACAAAATATTTTATATTGATTGCAGGGAAAACAAATGGAACATCCATGTTAAAATCAGTGACCATGACTCCTTGAGTGGGCAACATGTTGTAACTACCTCACAGGCTAATTATTTACAAGTGGGAAAACAGAATTTGGCCATTTGGAAGCCCCTCAAAATTGAAATGATGCAAAAAATTCCTAAGGGAGGAAAGAAAGACCTAGGCAAAAGAGTTGTTTTAAATAGCATATGTGATGAGGCGAGGGCGTTGCCTAGTATGTTGGGAAGAATTACTATTGGTTTACTTGTTGTTATGGACAATGAATATGAAGTGTGAGGCAAGAGGAGAATTGTTGGAAATAAAGAAACCATTGTTGAAAGAGGATCTTCGGGATTCTCCCTCATGGATTCATGAGGGGGCTAGAGTGAACCGAGCAAAGTGATTTGGTTGTGGAGTTCTGGTTGGGGGAGGAGCGTGGTTGTTCCCTTTATCTTTCACACATTATTTCTGATATGTTATTTTGCCCCCTTATCTGGCTGAGTGCATTATTTCTGATATGTTATTTTGCCCCCTTATCTGGCTGAGTGTTATAGGGTTCAATACTTGATAGAATGCATTTATTAATTCTGAATATCAATAATATTAGAACTCAAAATATTTAATGTATACGATTGAACTTAAGAACTACTAGAATGTTCCTATACTAGTTCTGAATGGATTACCTTTGTTACATCTTATTGTTGTTATATACTAACTCTAAATGGATTACCTTTGTCGCATCTTAATGTTGTTATATACTAGTTCTGAATGGATTATATTTGTTGCACCCTATTTATGTTATGAATACTAACGTCCATACGTTTACTAGCTGAAAGGATAATCCTGGTCAAACTCCAGAAAGAATAAATTATGTAAATTGGATTACTGCTATGAACAAGATAAAACACTATAGGAAAAACCCCACGAATAAATTGTATTGCAGGTTGGAGTTACCTGTGTATGCAATGCAAGTGTAAATTAAATAATGTATTATATATGTGTATGGTTGTATACTTACTACCTGGTATACAAAAGTATGAGAAAAAGTATAGAATTTGGCTAAGATTCTTCCATGTACAAACTGAACAGTCCTGATTATTAGGAGATAACTGTAATCGTATTTAATGGAGAGTTATAGGATGATTTGGTCTATGGGACCATAGATCAAATTATGAGAATTAAATTTTGGAGTAAATCGACTAATACTCATAAAATTACCATAACTAATCATGAGAGGCGTGAAGGCCCAAGTAAATAAAAGGACATCCTAAAACTTCACATGATTTACACATACTCCTGAATAAATTGATAACTATGTAAACAATAGAATCATCACCTAGAATTCAAAGGGGAAAGCCTTTGACGTGATCACAGGATGGGCACAAATCGAATTTATTTACTATCATGCTTTCTAGAGTCAATTACAAGTGAGATACACACATAGTCGGCAATAGCCAAGCTCCTTTATTCAATTCAAAATCCTAAGTTTGAGGAAGCCAACATGGTGTTAAATAAATTAAACCGATGAAAGAAACAATATGTTATTATAGGTAAGGAGGAGGGAAATCATGAAATTTGTTTGCGAAATATATTACATATATCATATAGTTTTGAAACAAATAAATACCCCTTACTGTGTTGTTTCCAACGATAGGAAATACTACCCCAAGACTGGTTACACTTACGATATTGAAACCAGAACAAAAACTACATTGTTAATAAAAATATTGGAAAAGAACCATGACTTTGCTCTAGAACCAAAAGGATGAGATGGAGAGGGTTACGGGCACGAAACCCAAATACCTTGGTTTCCAAGGATGGGCATGGATATCCGAAACCGTACATCGGAGAGAACTCTGGAAAAATATAGCATCGAAAACATTAGAACTATACGACAAGAAGATGAATGAATGTATCCACAGAATATCACTTAACAGATCCTGTACTTATCTTGGAATTTCCAAGGGTGTGGTACATTTTCTAGTAGTGGTCATCCCCAAACTCAATGAGGAGGAGCGAGCTTGAGTAAACTGATGAGTACCCTCACATCAAATATGGCCCCATATTTAGTTCAATATCTAGTTCCAGAAAAAGGTTATGCAAGAAAATACGACTTTCGTAAATAAAATAACAATTCCAACACCAAACCTCGAAAACATTAAACAGTGGATGAATATACTCTAGTTACTGAGGTACAAATGAAGCCATAGATTTTTACTAGACATGATCCTCATAAGGAATTAAAATAAAAAACAATTAATACGAAAGTACCTAAATTTTATTACGAAATCGATTCTCAAGTTAACAAAAGAAAATATTTAATGACAGACTGTGTTAATACATTACAGGATCCGTAAGTAATTGTCAGTTCAACTCAAGATCTAGATAATGAATCTATGAAGGGGTATACGCGAAATAACTCATACATACAGACGAACAGAGATGGGGTGGAAAATAATTACTCAAAACCATTCGTAGAAAACCCACCACGACAGGTAATTAGAGTCTACGAATGGAAGTTCATTCAGTATGGACAAAGATACACTGCAATAATAGGAATTTCCATCCTCATACACTTAATATATGGAATTCAGGAAAGGCCTCGTGAAAACGCAATACCAAATCGATGATACAGAGATAGTAAAAGAGAGAAGCACGAGTAATACCTAAAGGAAAACTTCTTATGAAGCACCAGGAAAGCATAAGAATGAGGTACCAAGCCCTTCGGACTACCCTGAAAAGAAGACGGTTCGGTAATGGAAACTAATTTCAGGAGAGAGGAAAATTCCAGAACCCTTCTCCCTGAGATTTGGCAATGAGGGAATAGTTACCCACAGTTAGAAATAATCACTATGACATGTAGGTCAATCCATGGTCATTACAAAGGAAGGAGAACCTGATCATTAATCCACGACTAGAGATGCAGAAAATAACATGAAAACTTACCAGTTGGTTAGACAGAGATGTCACTTCCTTGAGAGGAAATCCTCTTAGTTGTTTCCCCTCGCCAAGGAGTCAACATCGAAAAGCTAGGTTCTGGAGGACCTCCCCACGATAAAAATAAATTTCTTTAAACTAGAAAAAACCTTTCCTCGAAGAATAAAGCTTGTGGGTACAAAAGGCCAGGTGATGAAATAGACTTGGCACGCCCTTATTGGATAACATGTCAGGTGGTGGCATTGACGTTAGCATACACCCTACCCATTTTATTTCTCTCACTAGGATTAAATGCTCGTCAGACCTACCTCTCCATTGGTATTCAATGGGATACAGATTAAGGAAGCGCCTATGCGACTCATGGAAAAACTTTATCCCTAAAGTACAATGGATGTAGCTAATACAATGTTCAGTTGATGCTACAGTTTGTATAGGTGGAGCTGAGTTGGATTGCTAAAATGGGCAAAGGTTTATAGTAGATTCATACTCTGAGTTTACCCAGAAGGTCTTACCTAACCACTAACCCTTATCCAGATGCTTTTAAATTAAAGTGGTCTGATTACATTGTGTTAAAACATTTTGCAGAGGAGTATAACCTAACTCTCTACTTTTACCTAAGTCCATTTGATCTTGAATATCAAATATATTCAAGGATGAATGTATAAACAAAAAGGATTTTTTTTTATTTGGCAGATTTGAGGTTTATTACATATGGTATCAGAGCAAAGTTTACAACACTGGTCCTTGAACAGGGCCACATTAAGTCCTGCTACGCAGTATACTGACTAAGAAAATCCCAAAGGACAATAACCACGATGAAGAGGTCAGCAAAAGGGCCTCCAAGAATTTTGGGACTGAAACAAAAAAAGGAGACAGTTCATCTGAAGGTACACCTTCAGTTGAGGACAAAACTAAAACTGATAGAAAAAGAAAACAAGTAGACCACCTTGAAGGAGAATTTAAAAAGATTAAACCAACAACCTTTGATGGAGAATCCAAGACGGGAGAAGAAGTTGAAGCATGGTTGTTGGACATCAAAAAATACTTCCAGATCTACAACTATTCCAACAATATGAAGGTCATAATGGACATCTACAATCTGAAAGGGAAGGCCAACATTTGGTGGCAAGACCTAAAATTGGCCAAGGGCCTAAAAGAGAAACAATTGGAATGGTACAAGTTTAAGAAGTATTTCAAGAAACAATACCTTTCGGAAAGCTACTATGAAAGGAAAACGAAATAATTTTATGAGTTACGACTTGGACAGATGATGATGGAGGACCTTATAAACAAATTTATTGAACTACTAAGGTCCTTACTGTAAATCTGAGAGGATAAGGTAAAAATCGTGCGATTCTTAAGCTGTTTACCATGGTCCTATAGAGACATAATTGAGTTTGACAATCCCAAATACTTGAATGAAGTATTCAGGAAAGCCCGAATGTGCTATGACTAGTATAAACAGAGGGCAGAGTTTACCAAATCCTGGAAGGATAAGAAACAAGATCGAATGAACCAGCGGAAGAAGGGATACCAGCCAACTCCTTATCGGAACACAACAAAAATATTCCGAGGAAATATTTTCACTCCAACCATCCAAATACGCAAGGCAGCGGTAAACCGTTAAATGTGGGAAGGAAGAAGTTTGGGGATAGCCCCCGCGAACCATTAAAGTACTGGGAATGTGGATAACCTCATCTAAGGAGGAACTCTCTTCGTTTAATTTCAGTAAACAAAAATATTGTTCATAATTCACAGGAAGACTCGACGGTGGGTGATGTGGGCAGAAGCCTGCATCGGATAAATGCAACCATAGATGGTCGACAAGCTGACCACCAGTCCTCTGTGGTAGAAATCGAAGGTAAAATTAATAACACTTGAATTTTTGTTTTAATTGACCCTAGAGCTACGTTAAGTTATATTACTCCTCATGTGGTAGAGCCAAATAAACTTAAAAAGCTAAAGCACACAAAATCATGGCTGGTACAACTAGAAATAGGAACTAAAAGGAAAGTAGTTGAATTTATTCATGATTTTGAGTTCATCTTATATGGTCAAAATATAAGAACAAACATGAAAATCCTACCACTAGGATCTTACGATATGATTATCGGGATGGATTGGTTGGAACAACACAAAGTAGTACTAAATTTCTACAAAAAGATACTTAACTATAAAGATGAATTTGGCACTACTAGAACAACCTAAGGTATGCCAAAACCAGTATCAGATAGACAAGTTTCAGCGATGCAATTCAAGAAATGTATGAGAAAGGGATGTCAAGTTTATGCCATCCAAGTAAGGAATATGTTAGAAAAAGGAGATGAGCCAAAGTTAGAATACTTTGTTGTCCTACGTGAATTTAGAGACATGTTTATGGATGAGATACTAGAATTACCTCCTAGAAGGGAAATAGACTTCTCCATAGACCTACTACCTGGTTCAGTCCCTATCTCAAAAGCACTTTACTGAATAAGCTTACCAGAATTGACAGAATTAAAAATACAATTACACGAATTGTTAGACAAAGAGTATATCAGACCGAGTGTTTCACCATAGGGGGCACCAATCCTCTTTGTGAAAAAGAAAGATGACACTCTAAGAGTTTGTATCGATTATAAACAATTTAATAAAATGACTATCAAGAACAAGTACCCCTTACCTAGGATAAACGACCTGTTTGATCAAGTAGGTGGGGCCAAGATGTTTTCAAAATTGGATTTACGATCCAGTTATCATCAAGTTAGGATAAGGGATGAAGATATAAACAAAAGAGATTTTCGAACAAGATATGGACACTACGAATTTGTAGTCATACCTTTCGGACTCACTAACGAACCAACCACATTTATGTGCCTCATGAACAGTATTTTCAGCCAGTACTTAGACAAGTTTGTAGTAGTATTTATCGACAATATTCTGGTCTATTCTAAAATAGAGGAAGAACATGAATAACACTTAATAATAGTTCTGCAAATGTTGAGGAAACACAAATTGTACGTCAAATTTGATAAGTGTGGCTTTTATCAAAAGGAAATACAATATCTAGGACATGTAATTTCAGTAGAAGGAATTGTCGTAGACCCTAATAAAATCAAAGCCATTTTAGAATGGCCGGTACCTAAGGATGTAGCGGATATCCGGTCATTCATGGGAATCACCGGATATTACCACATATTTATAGAAGGGTTTTCCAAAATAGCCTACCCTATCATGTCATTACAAAAGAAAGGGACCAAGTTTAACTGGTCAAAGAAGTTCCAAGACAGTTTTAACAAGATAAAGGAATTATTGACAACTGCACCCATCTTGAAGGTAGTAGACCCTAATAAAGACCTTACCATCTATGTCGATGCGAGTAAAAAAGGACTAGGTGGTGTCCTAACTCAGGAAGAACATGTGATTTGTTATGAGTCCCAGAAATTAAAATAACATGAGAAAAATTATGTCACTCATGACTTAGAATTGGCGGCGGTAATACACGCCTTAAAAATGTGGCGACACTACTTAATGGGAAGATTTTTTTTACTATTGACAGATAGTAGCGGCATGAAATATCTATTTAGACAACCAGATCTTAATGCAAGGCAAGCAAGATGGCTAGCCTTCTTGAGAGAATTTGACTTTGAAGTCAGACATATCAAGGGTAAGGAAAATAAGGTAGTAGATGCTTTAAGCAGAAGAGTCCATGGGTTATTTGAGATAAATATCAGTAGGGCAGAAAGTGACCCGGAACAAAGAATACGGATGACAGTTATTAACAATGAAAACTACACTAAGATAATGGCAGAATTACAAAACAATACCGCAAACTCAGATAAACCATATCTAAGTATCGACAAGAAGGGACTATTACGATTTAAAAATAGACTTTACATACCAGATTCAACAAAGTTAAAGTTAATAGTCTTGGATGAAGTGCATAAGAAACCATATTCTGGCCATCCAGGATACCAGAAAATGATAACAAAATTTAGGAAACTATTTTACTGGCCTAATATGAAGGGAGAAACAACAGAATACTTGGCTAGGTGCCAATATTGTCAGTAGGTTAAGGCCAAACACCAACATCTAGCCGGCTTATTACAACCATTACCAGTACCAAAATGGAAATGGGAGACCATATCACTGGACTTTATAACAGGTTTTCCAAAAACTCAGAGACAAAATAATTCTATTATGTTTGTAATCAATAAACTGAGTAAGTATGCACATTTATTCCTGTAAAGTCTACTTTTAAAGCTATAAACACTACTGAAATATTTATGAAATAAATTTTTAGATTGCATGGTCTTCCTAAAATGGTGATTTCAGATAGAGAGGTAAAATTCACATCCGCTTTTTGGAAGGAATTGTTTGTAGGGCTAAATACTAATTTGAATTTTAGTACAATTTATCACCCAAAAATGGATGGATAGACTGAAAGGATATGCTCCGCATTTACGTAAGAACAAAACCAAACAAGTGGGAAGACTATCTACACTTGGTAGAATTTGCATATAACAATGGGTACCAAACTTCAGCTAAGTTAAGCCCTTTCGAGGTACTGTATGGCAGAAAGTGTATGACTCCAATTAGTTGGGATAACCCGGTTGACAGACTCATGGTTGGACCAGAGATGCTCTAAGAAATGGGGAACATGGTAAGGACGGTACAAAAAAACTTAAAAGAAGCACAAGACAGACATAAGATGTTGACAAATATTTAACAGACAACGCATGCTTGTATACTTGTCATTGATGGAAAGTACAACACTGAAGATGGCATGAATATAGAAAGTATGTAATAGACGAGCATTATGAGAAGACGCTACAGAGAAGATTTGAATAAGCTCAGAAGAGATAGTGCTTGTATACTTGTCATTGATGGAAAGTACAACAGTGAAGATGGCATGAGTACAAAAAGTAATAGATGGGGATTATCAAAAGACGTTGCAGAGAAGATTCAAGATTCGAATAAGCTCAGAAGAGATAGTGCAGAGGATTGTTGGCAGATCATCGATGGAAATATTAGAGTAAGCAGAACAAAGTAAGCTTGAGAGGAGAATCATTTCTGATCGTTTGATCCCATTCAAAATTATTTAAAGAAGGAGGACCGTCAGATCTATTAGTAGACAAGAAGAACACGCAGAAGAGGAGGATAGATGATCTAAAAATGAAGAAGACTTGAAAAATTTGAAAACTTATTGCAAGTGAATGTTATGTGTTTAAAGAAAAAGGATCAGTTTGAAACACATAAATTAAAGGATTACTTATGAAAATTACACATAGACAACAAAATAATCAATGAACATAAACACATAAGCACAACAATTGATAAAGGAGTTCACCCCTCTTATGGGCTACATCTCCTGGTCCAACTTCCAATGGATCATTATTATTAATTTTTCAAAAAGTGCTCAAAAACATTTCTTACAATGCTCAAACTCACAAACCGACTGCTCCAATGGCTTCCCAGCATCCCAAAACCCCTGTCTGGGCTCTTTCGGCACCTCAATCGGTCAACAAACGAAGAAGTTAGGCCTCCTGGAAGTCTCCTTCTTCAAGCTTGTTGTCTCTAGTTCTACAATTCACACCCCCTTCTCCATGAACCTGGCTCACACGCTCATTTAAGCGCAAAAACCTAGCACTGGATGCAACCGCGCCAACAGTGCAAACCATAGGACGGTTAAGGGCGCGCCAGCGCCTAACCGCCTCGACACCTGGGCATATGGCGCATTGAACCTCGGGCTATGGCTAAAATTGGTTAATCCATTTCAACCGTTGGAACTAACCCTGCGCTCCACACATGGTCATATGGTTTAACAAGACCATGGGCTAGGTTCAAAAATCCACGCGTATATACAACGGTCGGGTTATAATACATATGGCACGGTCATATAACATGGCAAACGACCACGAGCCAGGGCTAAGCCCCGGCCCAACCCCCACCCATTTATACATTGATTTGAATTTATAAGCAATGCATTGGGTTATATATTAAGTCACATGTCGTGGGCGCATTGGTCGGACGGTTATACAAAGGCGTTACATGGGGGGGGAGGTTCGGGGGTCGAACCCCATGGACTCCCATAACATTTTACACAACAAACATATACCAACCAAC
>SNQJ01S0077063.1:36581-51365 GCA_010110895.2 Picea sitchensis | reverse complement strand
TCCACCAAAGACAACAGGTCTTGCTTCATGAGGTAACAAGTCCAGTCTCATGGTAAGTGCCACTTTAATATTTGAAGCATTTGAGCATGTTGCAAGGAGTCTTATCTTGATTATGGAACATTTCCTTGGAAATTATATCTTTTTCCTTATTTCACCTTGGTGTTTGACATGGTATCCTAGTAAGTTGGTCACCCTCGTGAAAAGGGTTGTTACTGGGGGGTATCCTTGAAGGTTCATCGTACCATTCCCTTCCACACTTATTCCCCTCTATTTCCTCATCTTTTAGTTTTTTGGGTTCATTAACCCTTAGAAGGGCTTGTACCTCATTTCATGGGAAGAAGGGGATAAATGCCCAGAGGTGTTGCAACTAGCACTGTAAAAATCAAAAGCCACTTAAGAGCCATGAAACGCTTCTATACAAAAAAAATAAAGGACCTTTTAAAGGAAAATAAATAAAAAGTATCTCGCTTGATGGGGGAGTGCATTGCAGTGTTCTTTAATTTCCAGTGCATATAACACTCAATTTGTTCTAATTTCAAGTGGCATTCAAGTGCTCTTTTTCTTTCCATTGCACATAGCACTCAATGTTCAGAACATAAAAAATAAAAAATAAAGGAAAATAAAAGGCTTGGAAAAATGTTGCATTGCAAACGAAGGGATGCAACACACCCTCCACAAAGGCAATCATAAATGAAACAGTATGATCCTTTGATATGTCAAGAACCCCATGCCCAAGAGTACATCCCCCAATACACCTCATACTCATTTCATGGTCTAGAGAGGGTCTTGTTGAGAAACATTCTTTGACTTGGGGATTGGCCTACCTAATAGGGCACCATGACACCCCTCCCATACCTAAATTTGGCAAAGTTGATAAGGTATTTGAGCATTTTTTTAATTTGAGAAGGGGGGATTTAATGCACTTGTTTGAGTGGTTCTTTTATTAAATGTGGCTTACTTGACATGATTCATATGACTTGTGGACCCTTGGGCATATTTGCTTGCCTTTGCAGGACTTTGCTCGGTGAAAGTCATTCAGGAAGGAACTAGGCCACTTAGACCTTCATAGGGGCTTGATTTTCCACTAGATGGATGTTGTGCCCCACACATTAGAGGCCTAGGATGATGAAGGTTTCACTTTGTATGGCGTCCCTAGCACATGAGCATGGTCTGGAAGCATAAAGAAGAGATGACGTCACCCTCCTATGCCCAAACGTCCCCCTCTTGCAACATGAATAACGCCACACATTCATGAGGTCGTTTGGTGGTGTTGTGGGCTTGAGACCCCATACTTTTACTTGATTTGGGGATGACGTGGCACCTTAGAAGCATGGATTCCTAGCCTTGGGAGGATTATCTTCACACATGCCAACTTGAAGAAGAATTTTATGGGCTTACATGCCTTTATTTTTCTATTTTGTAGCCTATGTGGGAAAACAGAACAAATCGCTTAGTTAGTCAAGCATTCTAATTTTGGTTTTTACCTGAAATTAAGGATTTAATTGTAATGTAGACAAATTATGACTTGTGTTTTCCTATATAAATAGAGGCAAGTCATTTTCATTTGGGACATAACTCATCACTAATGAAAAATACTCTTGGACTGCAATTTTGGCCTCTCTTTTTCTTGTCATAATGGATGCAACAACTTGTCTATTGGAGCATTAAAGGATATCGACTTCTCTTGGATGGTTTTCTTTGGAAATTTGTTGAATAATCATTGATATTAAGGGATTTTGCATGCTTTCGCTTGGATTTGGTGAGTAATTTATGCAATTTCTTGTGTTTTACTTGTTAAATTTCAAGGAAATAATCTCAAAACCTAGTGTTACACACCTATTTGTCACACTTAATTGAGGGAGTGTTTGTCATGATCCCTAGACATGTTGGGAGAGAAATATCATATGAAGGTCAAAATAGTATGTGCACATGTATTATTCATTTTTATTGAAAAAAGGAAATTAATTTAGTGTGAGAATCCACCTCACATCTAGTTTTCTAATCTCAAGGAGAACTTGAGAGTATCATGGATGGTTGAGAGATTTTCTCAAACCAATATCCTAATTTGATGGATCTTGAGAGATATTTCCTTCCTAAAATCCATGAGAGATATTTTCTCCCTAAAATCTTTGAGAGATTTTTTCTCCCTAAAAATATTGGAGATCCTAATTTAGTGGATCTACTAAGTGATCTTTTGCTTGGATTGTTGAGTTAGTTCTCAAATGGAAAATTATTTAAATTCCGTTTGTGAGAGATTAGAGAGGGGGGAATTGGGAATATCATACCTTTGATCTTGTGACATTTAAGAGAGAGGGAAGGAGAATTGAGAGCATCATACTTATGGTTGTGTGATAATTAAGGGGATGGAAAGGAGAGCTTGGAGAAGATGTTGCAGTGTCAAAATTGATATTGTAAGTTCTTCCATTTTGTTGCCTTTCCATTGATACATAACTTGGCCTAATCCCTTCATGTTTTGTGTCATTGGATACATGCATGTCTATTGTAGTGAAATTCATCATAGATAGATTTATTTTCACTCAACAATATAGTGTAGAGGAAGGAGTTTTATCTTTGTTCTTTGTAGGTCTTTTCTTGCACCTAGGAGTTTGGTCAACAAGGTCAAAGGCTGGAGAAGTGAGGAAAACTGACATAAAAAGGTAATTCACCCATATCTTTCTTCTTATCTAATTGTAGAAATAGGTCTAGAGGGAAAGTAGTTACCATTTGTTTTCTTCTGTCTTTGAATCAAAGAGGGGTCTTGATCCAAAGGGGGGTTTCACCTATCTGCAGGGGGAACTTTACCATAACAGAAAATTGGCGACTCCATTGGGGAAGTCATAACTGCTTATTTAGTTTTCTACCTCAACTTTTGAATTCATAGTCTCAATATCCTTGCTTGTTTTAAACCCTGATTTTTGTTTTCATTCTGCCACTGTCTTTTCCAAGTATGTTTGAAAGTGTTCATTCCCAGATTTGATACATATGCCTTAGATTTATTAATTTTCGCACTAGTACGATCACAGTTGAGGGTTTCTTGTGCACACCGAGTGACCAACCCCCTTTTAGTCGCAAGTTTCTTCAACACAACACACAACCACACAAAAATTGCATTGAACAGTGCGACCAATGCTTTCAATTGTGCGTCTCTTCCAATAAAAAATGCGATCGGTCTCTCTATCTTAACTGACAAGGTGCGACCAACCACTAAAAAGTTGTTTTTGAAGGGACATCCTTCAAATCTAGCCCATATATATTTTTTGTTTGTTTTCTTATAGTTTCACAGATATTTCTAAGATCCGTTCAAACAGTCATTGTTGCAACCTTTTTCAAGTCATTTGAATATTTTTTCTTCATCTTCCTTAGCTTTTGAGTTCTTTTAATGCTTGTCGATATAGTTGATTTCATTTTTTGCTTTGCATTCTTTTTTTTGTGTGATCCTTTGTATTTTTATTTAGTTGTTTTCATCTCATTTGAAAGAAAGAAAACAAAATAAGTTGCATTAAAATTTTCATTGCATTTAAAAGAATTCGAAAACCAAAAAGTAATTGCATTATAGTTAGTGGGTGGAGCATGTTTGAGCTTGCATTAATCTACAAATTATTTGACTCATATATCAAACACCTTTTTTCATTCAAAGAGCAGTTCATGTTTCTTGCATTGAATGTTATGATTGTTTCTGTGTTTGAGACCTCTTGCTCCTTTCTGTAGATAGGCTTCATCGAAACTAGAGATTGCATTCCATTCAGTTTTTCTTCTTTTGAAGTCTTCTTGGAGTCAGAGTGATAACACCATATAATTCACTTCCATTTACCCCTTTTAGTAACAAAAACCATAAAAGGAACAAGGTACCTAATCTAAAATCAACTAGACTTTTTCTTTATTAGAAAACTATCACAAGTCTAGGTTGTAGGGCCTTTGTTGTAGGGTGGAGTTCTCCAAGGCCACTTAAACAAAACTAGGAACACTAAAGAGAGAAAATATATTAGTAACGCAAAGTGTTTGTTGGGAAAGCTCCTCTAACATAGGAGTCAAGCAGTAAGAGAAGTCGAGAAGAGTGCTTGGACCGGTCCCCAACACTCTCTCTCAGTGGGGTTATGTGAGTCAAAGGGGAAATCTTAGTAGTGGAAATTCCTCGGGGTCTAAGACATTTGTATTAAATCCCCTACCCATTCGCAGAATCCCTCTTCCATGATCGTTCTTCCCAACCACCAAGAGAGAAGTGGTAGCCCTAGTTTATTTTCCTAGGTTACATTCCCAGATGACTGCAGTGGTTTTATTGTCAGTACCTGAGATAGACGTAAAACACACGATTTTGGATCCTTAGGAGGGTGCTTGGTTGCGTCGGGTGCTTTCACCTCTTGAAGTCCATTATAGAGTAGTTGTGGGTAATTGTTTCTTGTTTCTTTGTTGATAGCCTCATCTCCCATCTCTGGAAGATCCTTACTTCCTTTCTCTTTGTTACAAGAGACTTTTTTTCTTTCTCTTATCTTATAGGTAATTTGGTAGTGTGTGCTCTTTGATTTAGAAGAACCTAGGTTAAGTCCTTGTATATCACAATAGTTCTAGAGCATGCCAATCAAGGAACCCCTTTGCATGGGGATCCTTTTCCTTTTCCTTGTTTTGGAAATATTGGTCCTCCTTACATTACAACATTGAGTCTTCGCAATCTCATTGTGGGGTTACTGGTATGGTTGTTTTCCACTCCTTTGGTCTCAAATGCCCATGTTGTTGCTCAAGAAATTTCTCCACCATAAGAAAATCAAACTCTTGTTGACCCTTTTCCTTCTTCACCCATCACATCCTCTTCCCTTTATTCTTCCATGCCTGGTGAAAGCCTTAATTCTAGCAATCAGGAGGCTAAGAAGGAGAAGAAAAACAAGAACAACAAGAAGAAAACAAAGCAAAGGGATAATCAACCAACCACTTCCATGGGGGATGATAATGTTAAAAATTCGACCAACATATCTTGAAAACCAAAATTCCCTTGCAAGATTTGTAAGGGTGACCACCTTCTTAAAAATTTCTATAGTATTCCCAAGGTTGTGGAAGTGTGGTCCACGGGTTCTCAACAACCCATGTTTCCAGTCATTGTAGGTCATCTTATTGGCAACCCATTAACCACTGAACATTTGGTTGGGGGGGGAAGGGTCAAGTCATAATTCTTTTCTAGTTATGTAGGGAAATGCACCACACTTACCTTTTCCCTCGCATGGATGAAGCTTCTAAATTGTTGGAAGACATTGTTGTTTCCCAACAACAACCTCCAATTGCTTCCCATCATCCCTCTCCCAACCAATTGTTGGTTGATGAAGTGGTCGGTATGATTCAATCCTCATTCGATCCCACTCTTACCTTGGAGAGTGAAGTGGATATTTCTTAGGTTCTTCTTGTCACTTCATATTTCACCAAACAAGGGGTCATTTCACCCATTTCAATGGAACTCACTCTAAGTATTGAGTTAATTTCCTTTGATTGGAATAGTTTGGTGGAGCCTTGCCTTCCTTCATACTTGTCTTTCCAAATCACAATGCAGGTTTTTGATAAGATCATGGTACATCATACTGCTATTGAGGAAGGAAATTTCATTAGTATACTATCCTCAACTGCTTGGCAGGCTATTGGTTCCCCTCAGCTTGTGTCAGTGACCCATCATATGTGGGATTTTAATAGAAGATCTAGTGAACCTTTAGGGATCCTTCCTCAGCTTCCCAACACCTTAGGAGGTAAAACCATTTGTATTGATGTCATGGTAGTCCAAGGCCCCTTGAATTTTAATTTTCTCCTTAGGCAGGACTATGTTTATGCTATGAAAGATGTCATGTCCACACTCTTTTGATTGATGCATTTCCCTCATAATGGAAACATTGTGACCATTGACCATCTTCCATTCGTTGGTCCTAATCTGACTATTGAACATCCGAATCCCCTGAATGTTCCTTATATGCAAGTGGTTTCCCCCCTGCCATAAGTTAATTATTTCACATCATGTCCCATGCCTTCAACTGCTGATGAGAAGGATCCTCTCGTCGTATGTGTTAGATTTTCCTTATTTACAAAGAATTAGTTTTACTAGTGTTCTTTTACTTTGTTACCATTAGCATATACATCATGTACTAAGCAATAACAACATAAACAAGAGACAGAAAAGAACACAAGACATTTATCCTAGGAAAACCCCAAATGGGGGAAAAACCCAACAACCTTTCTTAGATAGTTTTTGTTCACAAAGCAACTCCAATCAGATACACCCTAGCACAAGTGCTAGCTTAACTAGAAATACCACCCAAGTTGCAACAACAACACCATACAAATCTAGTGCACCTCCTCAAGGAGTAGCGCACGAGAGAGAGATACCAAAAGACTGAGAAAGAATAAATTGTGCAGTTGTAGCTACTACGTCACCTCCTCCAAACTTGTGCCTTAATTCTGTGTAGCTAGGAGAGTTTGAGTGAGTGAACAAATGAACTAAGGTTCCTCCTTATTTATAGTCTTCTTATCCTTCTAGATGGCTTGAATTCTCTTCTGGGAAGGTGTCTTTTCATTATAATTTATTCTTTTGGGTCGACTTCTCTTTTAGGGTGTCTTCACCCAAGACATATCTCAGTCCATATCCAATCGTACCATGAAGGTACCTCAACATATTCTTTGATGCCATCCAATGTACCCATCTAGGTTCAACCATGTGTTGACTCAAGGTATTCACTGCAAATCATATGTATGCCTGGTGTTAACCACGTACATCAAGGATATAATCATTTGTCTGTACATCGTGGGATCCACCAAATCTGAAGATTTTTCACTCAAGAGATTTATATTTATGGTCATAGGTGTGGTCATGGACTTGCAGTCCATCATCCCTAATTTTTTAAGGATCTAAAAAGTATATTTTCCTTGGCTAAGGAAAACCTCATCTGATCTATGCCACACTTCCAATCCCAAGAAGTAATGTGTCAACCCTAGATCCTTCATCTCTAACTCTGAAGCGAGCTCCCTCTTACACCCATCAATGAGCTTCTCATCCCCTGTTAGAAACAAGGCATCTACATATAGAACCAATATCAATGGGAATACATCCTCAAACTTATATTAAAGGTTAGGATATGCCTCACTCTTGGTAAATCCCAAGCTCATCAAATATCCATCTATCCTGACATACCACACCCTGGGTGCTTGCTTCATCCCGTACAAGGCCTTCTTCAATCTGCACACATGGGACTCCTTCCCATGGATCAAGAAGCCTTGTTATTGTTCTATGTACACTTCCTCCTCTATTACACCATTCAAGAAGGAAGTCTTCACGTCCATTTGGTGCAATTTCCATCCCATTGTGGAAGAAATCACAATGATTGATCTAATGGAAGTGTATTTTGCTACAAGAGAAAATATTTTGTCATAGTCTTCTCCCTCTTTCTGGGAGAACCCTCTATCCACAAACCTTTCCTTCTACTTTTCTATGTTGTTGTCTACAACATGCTTGATATTGTAGATCCACTGGAAGTCACAACTGACTTCCCTTATGGTCTTGGAACAACCTCACATACATAATTCTTCATGATGGAATGATATTCCTCCATCATGGAATCCTTCCATTCTGGCTTCTCAACAACTTCTTCAAAAGTGGAAGGTTCTGAATCAATGATGTTTCTCATTAGTGCCACATAGCTAGAAAACTTATGTGGTCTCTTTCTCTCTCTAAAGGATCCTTTGGGAGCTGCATGTCCTTGAACTTCCTGAAAGGTTTTATGAATCCAGTCTCTTCCCGGTAGCCACAGCTTCTTCATGTAGATTTACAGGTCTTTCTGACTCTACCATATCATTCTGAACTTCTGGGATGGTTTCTTAGGTGTAGATTCTACCATGAATGAATATTTAGGAGCCTCTTGCTCTATTTGGTCCTCTTCTATGTGAGATTCCCTTGATCTTCTGAAGGCTTCATCTTCGTCAAATGTTACATATCGACTGATCTCGATTTGTTTCTTCCCTAGAATTTAAATTCTATAGCCCTTCAAAGTCTCACTATATCCAACGAATGTGCCCTTGTTTCCTGAAGGTTCCAATTCCATTCTCTTTTCCTTAGGAATATGCATAAACACTGGAAAACCAAAAATACTCAAGTGACTGAATTTTGGTTTCTTTCTAGTGAAAACCTCTTTAGTTTTCTTGTTCCCCAATATCTTATGAATGATTTTGTTCTACACATATATAGTCGTACTGGATGCTTCTTCCCATAAGTGCATAGGTAGGCCCTAGTCATGTATTATCGCTTTTGTTGCTTCTATGATGGATATATTATTTGTTTCTACAACCCAATTATGCTTGGGGTTGTAGGGAGTTGTTTATCCATATGGATGTCAGTGGCCTCCCACCTATTCCAACTGGCTCATTTTGGCAGTTCTCTAGTTCGACAATTTTTTACTAATTTTCGGGTCCTTGACTTCCAGGTCTGTTTTGAGGCCCTAAATAATGCTTTTTAGGTCTCTCCACAATAAAAATGTGTAGGGATCGCCACATGAAAAATGTGTAGTCCTTGGATAGGCCTTTCCAACGGGCTATCGTGAGCCTAAAACGAAGATCGTATGAAAAATTTACGACCTCGGGAAGTTGATGTACTAACTTACCCAAACAGGGCCCACATGACTTTTGGCGCTTCATCTCCTAGGGTTAGGTTTTTGGATGTCTAGGGTTTTTGAAATTCCTGTTTATTGTAAAAATGCCTTGAGAGCCTCATTGTAGTCATCTTCTGGGGAATGAGCGCAGTCATCACATCTCTTCTTAGAGATAAGCTGCCACCATTCTAGCAAGCTTGTTTTTCGCTGCATTTTACAGTTTCATCTTATTTCCTTATTGAATAGAAACCAATTTTACTGTATATCTTTTATTCTATGTTAAGAATATTTTGATAATAATATGTATTCATTTCATTATGATCATAAAATATGGATCAATGGTATCATAACGGTTTGCTCCTTGTCGTTCTTAATGCATGTCCCCAACGAGGTCAAGGTATAAAGAATTGGGTCTCGAGCTTGTTTCTCTTGAGGACAAAATCTCTCACACGCCCAAGCGACCTCTCATGGAGGGAGAAACGAAAGATGAAGAGACAAGGGAAGCCTTCAAAAATTTTCTCGAGGAATCCCTCATCCAACAGAGGAACAAGATGATGGACATTTTTGTGCAAATCCTTCGGCGACTACCAACAGGAGACACATCTTCCTAAAACAGAGGTGTCGCCCATTTCAAGGTACAAATGAACTTCTATATGCCTATATTTGAAGGTCATATAGACACAAATGTTGTAGAAAAATGGTTGAATCTGCTAGAAGGGTATTTATCTGTCCATAACTTCTTGAATAGAGGAAAGATTACTTTTGCGCTCCTCAAAGTCATTCTCCATGTCAAATATTGGTGGGAAACTTTTCGTGAGCAGAAGGAAATAGAGGAACCCTCATTATTTATAGTCGCGTTCACTTGGGAGTCCTTCAGGGATGTTATTAAGGAAAAATACTACCCTGTTGGAAGCTATGACAACCTATATAAAAAATGGACCATATTGCGGTAGGAAAGAGACCAAGCAATGCCCGAGTTCACAAATATCTTCCATACCTTGCGCACCAAGATGGGTATCAAAGATTCTGAGTGAAATCTGGTGCTCAAGTATTACGGCATTCTGCATAGACACATCCAAACCAAAATGGATTTTCCGTACATCTCATCCTTGGGCGCAGCCTACCGATATGTTGTCAAAATTGAGTAGAAGCTCAAACACAAGACATGACAATTTGGGCCAGGGAACCCATCAAAGAAAAATCTAGGAAAGGGCAGCCCCAACCCGTAGAACAAAGGACAGATCAAAGACAGACCTCCTCAGGACAACCAGTCTAGGCTGCAAGAAAACAAGGACACCGGAAAGACAAATAAAGATAACGGGAAGTGGTGCGACTTCCATAAGAGCCCCTGGCATAACACTGTTGATTGTCTCTCAAAACAGTCGTTGGTGGCTGAGGTGAAAGCCTGTGAATCAGATGTGGGATTTGACTCTAAGTCAAAACTAGAAAAAAAGAAACAGATCATTGATGCAGAACCTAGTGCTACCATTGCTACCACCAAGCTCCATCTCGGTGAACCATACGAGCCAGAGGAAGGCACGTTCCTTTTTAATTCACAAATGTGGGTGATGGGTACCCCGTTTCACTTCATCATTGATAGCATTAGCCATAAGAACCTCATCTCAACATAGGTTGTCAACTGACTCACCTTGCCAACAACGCCGCACCCGCATCCCTACACCATCGAATGGCTCCGCCAAGGAAGCGACATCAACGTCAGCCAACAATGTTGCCTGTCATACAATATCAATCCCTTAAAAGACGAGGTATTATGTGATGTTTCCCCTCTCGAACTTTGTAATGTTCTTTTGGGCCAACCATATTTATGGAAATGTCATGATGTATATGAGTCTAGGCCTCACAATGTTATTATTACTTTGAACAAGAAATTGTACATGATACCGAAGGCAGTCCCACCTAGTGTTATTTCTTTGATCTCTACCAATCAATGCAAGAAGTTCATCTCTCAGACGGAGAAGTTTGTCTTCTTCGTGATTCTCTCTTAGAATGATAGAAATATCACAGCCACATACAGGGTCTCCGTGACCAAAATCTCCACACAACAGAAGCAAGTGGATAAGGTCGTGGAAGCATACTCGAATATCTTCTCCTCACCTACCAGGGTACCTAAAAAATGTTAGGTCAATCACCCCATCGATCTGACCCCCGACTGCACCGCTTCCCAATGGGACAGTCTACCGTTTCCCTCTGTTATAGAATGAGGAGATCAAGTGGAAGATCCAAGAACTGCTCCACAAGGGAAACATCTGTCCCATATCATCACCTTGCGGGAGCCCAATTGTGCTGGTAAAAAATAAATATGGAAACTCGCAACTCTGCATTGATTACCAGGCCCTGAATAAAATCACAGTCAGAAATCAATACCTAATTCCCCAAATCGACGACCTCCTTGATCATCTCACGGGGGCCAAATAATTAAGTAAGACTTATATGAAGTCTGGCTACCACCAAGCCTGATAGAACAAACAAATGTATGGAGGACCGACTTCAAGTCAAAGAAACGTATTTTTGATTGGTTGGTCATTCCCTTTGGCTTGAAAAATGCTCCAACCACTTTCATGAGGATGATGGACGATATCATTCACCAATACTTTTGTAGTGGTGTATCTAGATGAAATTCTCATTTACATCAATACTTGGGAAGAACACTTGTAGCATATTCAACATGTTTTGCACACCCTGCGGCAACACAATCTATACGCCAAATTGGAAAAATGATCCTTCGGCATGGACATGATCCATTAACTGGGATAAATCGTTGATCAACATGGTGTACATGTGGATCCAACCAATATCCAAGTCATCTGTGACTGACCAACCCCAACCACACTCACTAAGCTTCGGAGCTTCTTGGGCCTTGCCAATTTATACCACAGGTTCATGTTGGGATTCTCCCATATTGCATGGGCCCTCAGTCAAGTAACCAAAGGTGGTGGTAAGGAGGAATTTGTGTGGGGCCAGTTCAAACAACAAGTGTTCAATGATTTGAAGTAGCGCTTGTGCTCATCCCCAATACTTTCACTACCAGACCTTAAACAACCCTTTGAGATCAAGACAGATGCTTCAGAATATGTTGTGGGTGCCATTCTCACTCAGCATGGCCACCTCGTGGCCTATCATAGTGAGACATTATCAGATATTGTCCGTAAGTACCCTACTTACGACAAAGAAATGTACTCCATTGTGAAAGCCTGTCGCCAATGGAGACATTACATTCTTGGGAAGGAGACAATCATCCACATTGATCAAAATCCATTATCATTCATGCAGGCACAAGGAAAATTTCAGAATGACTGCCATAATAAGTGGTCCACATACTTGCAGCAATTCCACCTCAACATCAAGTATAAAACATGAAGCATCAACCACATCGTTTATTTCCTCAGCATACCGCTAGTATTGGCACTCACCACGGTGCTAGACTCTTGCGGCCATGAGACCTTTGGATGGCCCCAACTCTATGAGATAGACCTAGACTTCGCCACCACCTACCAAATGTTGGGCGCAAATGCAGTTGTCACTAATTTCCATCTTCGAGAGGGGCTGGTGTGCCATCTAGGCCATATTTGTGTTCCATCAAGTGAGTGAGTGAAGATGATCTAGTAATCCCACTACATTAGGGTGACAGGACACTTTGTCATCGAAAAGACAGTGGCCATGATGTAGAAACATTTCTACTAGCCGAAACTTCGATAGGAGGTCAACACGTATATTAGGTTCTGCACTTCCTTTACTATTTCCAAACCAACCACTAAGAAATGGGGCTTGTACACCCCTCTGCCTATTCCTGAAAGGCCATGGGAATCCATCTCCATGGACTACATGTCGGGCCTCTCATCCACCAAGCAACAAAATGACTATGTTTTTGTGGTTGTTGATCTCTTTTCTAAGATGGATATTATGGTTGCTTGTAAGAAGAGTATCACAACATAGGCCACTGTCAATCTCTTATTTGAATGAGTCTGGGTACATTTTGGAATCTCACAAACCATTGTCTCAAATTGGGACAATCTATATCACATTCTGGTCGAGCCTTTGGTCACTACTAGACACCAAGCTCAACAAATCCACAACCTTCCACCCCCAAGAAGATGGAAAAACCGAGGTCGTAAATTGAATGATCATTCATATCCTGTGCATGTATAATTCCAAGAACCCTCGCACATGGGATGAGTGTCTTCCCTATGTCCATGAGCATAGCTACAACCAAGCCTTGCATAGCTCAACTGGCCACAACCCCTTTCAGGTGGGGTTGGGATTCCAACCATTGGGTCCCATAGATGTTGCACTACCCCTTGCGATCCTTCTCCAACTGAAGATGAAAAAATCCACCTGGTTCATTAAGAAGATCCAACACATTCGTCAATAGGTTCAGGATATCCTATAGAATTCCAATGACAAGTACAAGCAGCGCCATGATCAACACCGGGTGCCACATAAGTTTCAGGTGGGTGACAAAGTTTGGTTTCATTTGCATAAAGAACTCCTTATCAGACCCCATTGGAAGCTTCTCCCACTCTGTTATGGGTCATACACCATCACCAAGGTTCTGAATGATAATTATTTTGATCTCAACATTCCTCCTTTCATTGGCATGTGCCCAGTGTTCAACGTGGATCTCCTTTCACCTTATTTCCTACCATTATTGGACACCTCAAAAATAAAAGATCAATTGAAACCAATAGATCTCAACCCCGACTACATACAACGGGAATTCAGTGATCATATTGTGGAAAAACAGGTCAAGGGTACTCACCAACAAAGGATCCAGCTTTATCGAGTTTTCAAAGCAGGGCAACTTCTGCACCAAGACAAGTGGCTCAATTGGGGCCAAATTCAGCAGAAATTTTCTCATCTGATGGGGGAACTCAACGCAATGGAGACCATTTATTCCTAAAGGTGGAGGATTAATCCATATGTATTTCGGTGGCCTCCCACTTATTCCAACTGGCTCATTTTGTCATTTTTCTAGTTCGACAATTTTTTCCTAGTTTTCAGGTCCCTGACTTTCGGGGTCGTTTTGAGGCCTTAAACAACTTTTTAGCACACTCCACAATCAACAAGTGTAGGGATATCCATAAGAAACATGTGTAGTCCTCAGATAGACCTTTCCAATGGGTTATCGTGCACCTAAAATGAATATCATATGAAAAAGTTACGACCCCGGGAAGTTGATGTACTAACTTACCCAAACGAGGCCCACATGACTTTTGACACTTCATCTCATAGGGTTAGGTTTTTGGATGTCTAGGGTTTTTTACATTCCTGTTTATTGTAAAAATTCCTTGAGAGCCTCATTGTAATCATCTTCTAGTGAATGAGCGCAGTCGCCACATCTCTTCTCATATATAAGCTGCCACCATTCTAGCAAGCTTGTTTTCCGCTACATTTTACAGTTTCAACTTATTTCTTTATTGAATAGAAACCAATTTTATTGTATATATGTTATTTAGTGTTAATCAACTTTTGATAATAATCTGTATTCATTTTTTTCTTCTCATAAAATATGGATTAGTTTTAATCTCCCTCTTAATCCCTGCTTCTTGGAAAAAGTCTTTAAACTCCTTTGAACTCACCTCCATTTTCAATTCTCAAAACTTTAATATTCCTCTCGGAGAGATTATCAACTAAATCCTTGAATTCTTGAAACTTGTTAAAGACTTCATCTTTAGCTTTCAAGAAGTAGATCCATGTCTTCCTGGAATAGTCGTCTATGAACAACACATAGTATACAAAGTTTCCAAGTGATGGCACCATCATCTGTCTGCATACATCGGAGTGTATGATGTCCAAAATACCTTTGGATTTTTTATCATTTCTTGTAAACATTCCCTTGACATTATTTCCAAGTGCACAACATTTGCATACTCCAACATAGTCTATCTGGATTTATGGTAGACATGTAACCATTTTTCTCAAAACTGGTAATGATCTATAGTTCAAGTGAGCAAGCCTTCGGTGCCATAGTTCATTGGAACTAAAACTATTGTCTACAAGGGCGTGTTCTTAGTGTCCCTTCAACTTATGCATTCCTCCCTCTCATACAACTCTACAAGAGCACCATCTCTATATGCAAGACTCATCTTGCATTCTCAGCACCAACTGAGATGAGGCAACAATCCTCAACAGATATCAATATGTACCATAAACAAGAGCA
>SNQJ01S0077061.1:24870-36571 GCA_010110895.2 Picea sitchensis | reverse complement strand
AAGCTTCTATTAGGTCTTCTTACATCCGCCTTATTCTATTTTATTGAAAGGCCTTATTAATATTGACCTTTATTACATCCGAATACATTGATCTACCTATGTGCGGGTTAGGACCTTAACAGAAGATCCACTACTTTAGCAAGGATGCAAGATGATGCTATAGAGATTGAATCTAATATGATGGCATCTGGAAATTTGAAAACTATAGTTAAGATGGGAACAAGAGAACCCAGGAGTTTTAAATAATATGTAGGGCCCTCTGGCTCTAGAAAAACTTCTTCAAAAGAAAAAATGGATGAGATGGAAAAAATTATTAAAGACTTATCAAATAAAATTTCCAGAATGGAAATGGAAAAATCCAAACCTGATCCATACGCTAGAAATCAATTCAGGAGAAATCCTAACATCAATCCTCAGATACAACAAAGAAAATAAAAAATGAGGAACGGAAGATTCAAGCTCCTTTTAAAACCGAGAATATCATACAGAGAGACGAGGTGCAAGATTATGACAAATTAGCTGAAGATATAAACAACCTCAGTGATGATGATCTTGAGCCTCACCTAACCAAACAGGATTATGGGAAATCCTTGGATCTGGAATCTTTATTTAATGTTGATGAAAATATCAACAATTTGGGAGACTCTACATATAAAGGTCTCGCTGATTCAATAATGTCTGAGCTCCAACATAAATATGATTTGAGGCCAAGAGAAAAAAGTTCTATAAATACTCCACCAAAAAAACATTTATCTCGAAACAAAGCGAATGAGGAAGCAACTACAAAACCATCAAATGAAATGCAAGTTTCCTGAATAAAGCAAGTTGAAACAAAAGCAGTACATACTAAGAAGCCATAAAATAAAGAAGTCGAAGTTTAGACTAGGGAAATTAAAAATTCAATTGGGCTTTCAATCTAGAAAACGAAGTGAATAAAATTAAAATTCCAATGCCTTTGGTTGAACTTGCTAGAAATACAATCTATAAAAATCATATCGCAAAAGCAATAACTTTTTATGATGTTGAATGTCAAGCTGATGTTATCAAATTGCAGGATGAAAAACCTACAATCATGTTTGGGCCACACATTGAGAATAATAAAGATTATGTTGCTCCTTTCTATATTACACTGACAGTGCACAATCATTTACTACACAATTTCATGTTAGACTCAGGAACTTCGCATAATTTGATTCCTACTACTATCATGGAAAAATTAGGCTTTCAAATTACCTGACCTTATCAAGATCTATACTCTTTTGATTCTAGAAAGGTTAAGTGTTTGTGTATGATTAAAGATTTAGTTGTAAATCTTGCTTAGGGTCCTGTGAAAAGTATTCTTATGGATGTGGTTGTTGATGATGTTCCTGCCAAGTATGGCATGATTTTATCAAGATCTTGCGGTGTCAAGTTAGGAGGATTGGTCCAGTTAGACATGACGTATGCTACAATTACAATTTTTGGTGGACAATTTACTCGATTGTACAGAGAAACTAGACTGGCTTATACTGTAAGTAACCCCCAAAACCCTAATAATTATCCAGTCTATGTTGTTGATCAAGATCTAGGAAATTGTATATTATCCATAGATGATGATTTTGAAGAATGTATAGAAGAAGAAAATAAAAAAATAGAATTTTTAAAGAAAAAAATAAATTTTAGAGACAGGATGTGGAAAATGTTCTTTGATGGTGCTTCATCTTGCGGAGGAGCAAGAGATGGAGTTTTATTTGTGGCACCAGGTGATGAGTATTACATTCTTTTTTCTTATAGATTACAATGGGATATTGATTGTACCAATAATGTGTGTGAATATGAAGCTTTAGTTTTAGGATTAGAAGCTACAAGAAAACTAAAAATCAAACATTTGATAGTTTATGGTGATGCTGAGCTAATTATAAAACAAATAAAACAACAATACCAAGCTAAGAATTCGAGATTGATGTCGTACAGAAATTGTGCCTCGGATCTCATAGAAAATTTCTTTTGGTCTTTCAACATCCACTCTATTCCCATAATGCATAATCAACAAGATGACTCTTTAGCCAAAGCTATTGCAACTTTCGTACCACCTATTGTTTTGAAGTTGAAGTATCATATTGAGATGAGACATAAACCTTCAATTCCAAAAAAAATTTAACACTGGAAAGTATTTGAAGATTATGAACAAATCAAGGAGTTTCTAGAAATGGTAGATGAGTTTTTTGAGACCCACATTAATCAAGAAAATCAGAATGATCCTGCTTGGATTATGCAGGAAGGAGAAAACCCAGAAAAGTTCCATGATAAAATTGCAAATTGTCGAATGCTCTTACTTAAAAACAATCAAATTCCCAGAGGCCTTATCCCTCTAGAAAGGTTGTTTGACCAAGATGATATACCTTTAAAGTATAATTTGTGACCTCAACCTGAAGAAGTTGAAGATTCTAACATAGGAACAAATGAAAATCCCAAGATGGTCAAAATATCTAAATATCTTCTAGCTCAAATAGAGAATAACTATGTTGAGTTACTTAAACAATATTAAGATGTTTTTGCATGGTTTTACGAGGGTTTAAAAACCTATGATACTTCTGTTATTGAGCATAAGATTCCCTTAAAACATGGTATTAAGCCTTTCAAGAAGAAGCTTAGATAGATAAACCCAATCCTTCTGCCAGTAATAGAAAAGGAGGTTAAAAAAATCCTTGATGCAAAAATCATTGTTCCCCTCAAATACTATGAATGGGTGGCTTATTTAGTCCATGTTAGGAAGAAGAACGAAGAGATAAGACTTTGTGTTGATTTTAGGAACCTAATTCAGTCTTCTCTTAAAAATAACTACCCCTCCCAAAAATGGATCATGTTTTAGAAAAGGTGGTAGGGGCTAAAAAAAATTCTATGATCAATGGTTTCTTGGGATACAATCAGATTGTTGTTCACGAAGATGATAGAGAAAAGACTGCATTTACTACTCCATGGGGAACTTTTATGTATGATAAAATGTCTTTTGGTTTAATGAATGCAGGAGCAACTTTCCAAAGAGCAATGGATATCACATTCGTTGGTGAGAGAAATAAGTTTGTTGTTATTTATATGGATGATATGATAGTTTTTTCTAACTCTGATGTAGAAAATTTGGTGCACCTCAGACAAACTTTTGACAAATGCAGAAATTTGGTTTGTCTCTAACCCCCCAAAAATCACACTTTTCCATGCAGGAAGGTAAACTTTTAGGGCATATAGTTTCAAAGGATGGAATTAAAGTTGATCCTAAACGAGTTGAAGCTATTGGTCTAATTAATATTCCTAGAAATAGAAAAAAGATTCAATCTTTTCTAGGAAAAAACAAGTTTTTGAGGAGATTTATTCCTAATTTTGCTGAAGTAATTAAATTTATTACAAATATGCTAAAAAGGGCAGTGAAGTAAAATGGTCTGCAGAAGAAAAATCATCATTCGAACGTGTTAAGAAATCCATAGGAGAAGCACCGGTATTGGTAAGTCCCGACTATACAAAAGAGTTCTTAATCTTTTCATTTTCATATGAATATACCATTACAACAGTGTTCCTTCAGAAAAACGAAGAGGGATTTGAACAACCAATATCCTTTTTTAGCAAAAGCCTCAGAGATGCAGAGCTAAGATATGACATTCTTGAAAAACAAGCATATGCGATGGTTTAGGCTCTCAAAGCTTTCCGAACATATGTCTTGCACTAAAAAATAATTTCTTATGTACCAACAAATTCAATCAAAGATATATTGGTTCAACCAGACATCGATGGAAGAAGAGGTAAATAGTTGGCTAAAATTCAAGAGTTTGATTTAGAAGTTAAACCAACCAAACTAGTGAAAGGTCAAGGTTTGGCAAGGCTTTTAGCTGAATCAAATTTCAGAGCTCTTGGAATAAATAACTTTGAGTTTCATTATTCTCTTTTAGATATAGAGGAAATTGATGATCAAACGCCTATTATTCAGATTGAAGATAAGTCTTCCTCCTTGTCTTGGTACAATGACATTGTTTCATATCTCCTTACTCTTCAATGTTCGAATGATATAACTCCTTCTAAGGAAAGAACTTTAAAGTTACATGCAATTAAGTATTTCATTATTGATGGCAAGTTATACTAGAAAGATCCTCTAGGTTTCCTGTTATATTGCCTTATAGAATTCGAAACATAAGGTGTTATTGATGAGTTTCATGAAGGAGTATGTGGAGGACATCATGCCTGGAGAGAAACAACTTACAAAATCTTAAGGGCAGGATATTATTAGCCAAAATTATTCACCGATGTAAATGCAAGGGTGAGAGCTTGCAATTCATGCCAACTGTTTGCTGGTAAGAAAAATATTCCCACCTTACCTTTAATTCCAGTAAAAGCTAAAGCTCCTTTCCAACAATGGGGTTTAGACTTCATTGGAGAAATTCATCCATAATCAAGTGCTCAACATAGATGGATTTTGACCGCTACTGATTATTTTACAAAATGGGTTGAAGCTATTCCAACTCAGAATGCTACATATTCAGTACTAATAAACTTTTTGGAAGAAAACATCTTAGCAAGATTTGGTTGTCCTAGGAAGATAGTCACTGATAATTCTCAAGCTTTTAAATCTATTGCAATGATTAATTTTTGTCAAAAATACAATATTATTTTAGGTCATTCTACAGTCTACTATCCTCAAGGAAATGGGCTAGCAGAATCATCTAATAAGAGTTTGATGGCAATAATCAAGAAGGTTTTGACAGAAAACAAAAAATCTTTGGCATATACACTTAAAATATGCCTTATGGGAAAATAGAATTGGCACCAAAAAATCTATAGGTATGTCTCCATTCCAATTAGTTTATGATATCGATGTTACTCTTCCTATTAATATCTCTCTTCTTGTGATGAAACTCTAGCAGGATGTGAATGAAGAGCCAAACGATATTACGAGAAGAGTAAATCAAATCATCGAAGTACAACAAAACATAGTAGAAGTGAATGATAAGCTCCAAAAATACCAGGATAACATGAAAGCCCTTTTTGATAAAAAGCCTAAAGACAAGGAGTTTCTTCCTAGCGATTTAGTATTAAAATGGGAAGCTAGAAAGGAATATGTAGGGAAACATGGGAAGTTTGATCATCTCTAGTTCGAACCCTTCAAAATTGCAGCTGCTGAAGGAAAAAACTCATTCTCGCTTGAAAATCTTAATGGAGAGATTCGTGAGGCCCCTATCAATGGGAATTCTCTAAATCATTTCATGCAGTAGTTACTTTTTAGATTTCCATTGTATATATTGGATTGTATTGGCATTGGAGCCAATAAAAAAATTTCCATTTTTCTTTTTTTTGAAAATTATCTGAGTGATTTGATAAATCGTTGTAAATATTTTTAATAAAATTATGATTGCTTGACTTCATTTTGAAAATAAATTTAGAAAAAGAAAAACAAATTGCATTGTAAAATAAAATTCATTCAATAGTTAATCAAGATAATACAGAGAATACATCAAAAGCTTCTTGAGAACTACTAAAATAAAAAACATCTTCATCATGTATCATCTCTATTCTACAGGAATATCTAATATTTTGTATTTCATTCCTTTTGCAGAATAGATCTTGTTGAACAGAAGATGAGGCTCAAGAAAAACTCGACACTCGTCTTTTCATCGTTTTTTGATTTCTCTAAAAAGAGGTGATAAATAAATAATGTGCTTTGCTGAAAATTCAAAAGGAAAATAAGGTATGAGTTCCTATTCTTCTTTATAGTCTGAATAAAATTTAGAAATTGATTGAAATAAATACGAAGGAAGTTTTTCTCATGATGATGTTATCACCTGATCTAAAAATTGGAGATGTAGAAAAATATAACTCAAATTTTCATGCAGATGAATTCTAAATCCATCTCTGGTATAAAAAATAAAAAATAATAATAAATAAACTCGAAATAAGTCTGAACTTAATACACAAATTTGTGTGGGATTAAGACATTTTTTATTCAGATCCTCCAAACCCTTGATTTGGTTGTTTCTGCCTCTCCCCAAGTTCTTTCCACTTCATATTTTCTTTCTCCTTTCTCATCCTCTTAGTCTTCATAGAAATAAAGAGACTTAGCTTGACTCTGAAAACTCAAAAGCATATTTTCAAAACAAGATTAGCAGAAAATATTTACGTTCCTTTGATTTTAATTGAATAAGTATGTCTAGGCTAATCCTGATAATGTTAGCTCTAATATCATATTTTAAACTGACAAACTCACTCAAGGTTTATCCCTAGCATGATTGAAATTCCCAAAAAGTTTCTCCTATAGGTGAAGGTGTACTGAAAATTGGAAGAAAGTTAGTTTCAGAGTATTCTTAAAATTGTAGACATGCCTTCTTTTTCAGTTTAAATATTTTAAACAGATATCATCCCTTGTATGTTACATACAAATTGATTGCCCCCACTTCAAAATGTTAAAATCCAAAACAGATGGTGAAAGTAAATTCATAATTTGATTTCCCCCATCTTGTCTAGAAAAGATGATGAAAGAAAATTCATATATTGATTACCCTCATCTCAGTGAAACGCAAATTCGTTAATTGAAGTGGTGAAAGGAAATTCAATGGGGGAAGTAGGTAACTTCATCGGAGTACTAAACAGGCTTGCTTCCAGTGAAGCAATATCTATATATCATACTCTGTTATCTATTTCTCTTTACAGTGATATTTACATCTTGAACCAACTAGGATTTCCCTAAATAAATATGTTACATCTGCTTAACCATGAAGCGAACAAAGTCGGTCGAAGCCTGATATTTTAGTTAAAAATATTTTGATTATCTGAAACAATTCCAAAATAAATTTTAAGAAAGGGAAATATTTAGTATCCTAACTTGAGATCAATCATGAAATGTGTTTTAAAGATTTTGGATGTGGATGAGTTCATTTTTCTATGTATGACTAATTCTTAAATAAAACCAGAAAAAGTTTTTCAAAAAAGAAATAATGACTACATTTACCCAATAAACGCACCTGGTCCACTGTTCTTTCCTGCCTCACAGGGAGCCACAATCCCCAGATGGAGCCTATGTTAGAACACTTAGAATTTTGAACTTTTATTCCTTTGTTTTTTGCCTCTTAGAAATAAAATTTTCACCCAAAAAAGGAAAAACTTAGGAAATTTCCTTTTAATTTACATAAATCCTTGGTCATTATAGATCAATAAGGCACTTAAAATGTCACTCGACGATGAGTTGTACTAAGTTGATCAAGCGGTTCTTGTGATCTCTGGAATGTAAAAACCGCCCGAATTTTAAAAGAAAACCTTTAACGATCACTTCGGAGCTTCACGCTTCGGGATTTTCAAGAAATCTAAACGACAAAAACCCTGAATCTATGAAATACCGAAGATAATTCCTCGTGACAATTTCTAAAAGGACTTACAGATGAGTCATAGGACACTTGTCTTTTAATCTTTTCTTGCGGTAACACGTGGCATTTATTTTTAACATTTATATTAGATTATTTGCACAATTTCAAGTGACACGTGTCACCCCTCCTTTCTTGACACGTCACTGAGAATAATGTCATATTTGCCACAACACTCTAGGAGATTGCCCTTCAGGATTTTAAACAAATATTGGGTTCATAATCGTCGAAGCATCAAAGTGTCGCAGTATTGGATATCACAAAAAAATAAACGTGTTTCAAATGGATAATAAAACATTTAACAACTTTAGTTAATCATGATCAAGTATTAATTAATCTCTTCGCAAATTCGGTCTTCGGGAGATTCTCTTGTGCTACATCCAAAACTTTTGAACTCCGAAATAGGAACCCCAATTTTAAATAACTGAACTCTCGGAGCTCCAGAGCTCCAGAGTTCCAAATCCCAAAAAATATATATAATGGTTCGAAACATTTACTCCGGGAATTCATCCTGTGGAGGATTTCTATCATCCTTCATCCAAAACCCCCGAATAACGAACTTCTGAAGTAATTAAGGCTAATAAAATGTTTAAAACATGATTAATTAAAACATAAAAGTGATTAATTAGAGATTAACTTCTCCAAGAATTCGGCCTTCGGGAAATTTTTGCCTTGTCACATTCAAAACCTCCGAACGTCAAACTGTCGAAGTATTAATGACATTTATGATTGGCTAAAGTTAACTATTTGAATAAATATTGTGAATCACCAAGTAATAAATTCCATTAAATTTTTAATAATTTCTCTGTCAGTTAATCAATACGAAGATTGATAGAATTTATGAATAAAACATTTCAAATTTCAAGTCATTTTATCATTTGCAATTAGAATTTTCCATTCAGTAAAGATCTTACAGAATTTTCTTGTTACAGACAGGTTAATTTCATTTCCCTTAGGATTATGGAGCCACGCAAAGCTGTGAAGAAGAAAGATTTATTTTATGATCTGGAGTTGGACTCCAGGTAGTTCTGAGCTTATACACTTCTACCACTCCAAACTATGGGAAGAAAACGCTGAAGATTTATTTTATGAGATCTGTCACAACGTGGTGGTACCTATTCATCTAGCTATCTATGGTCACTCGCCACCCAGGATTTCAGAGAAGATTATGGGAAACTTAGGCACATTTGCAGACTGATACATGGAAGAGAACTTCTCTTACATTAGAGTGTTCGACTGCTCTATTCCTCCTCATGCCCTTCCAAAAATTTTACCTGGCAGGTTGGTGTGCTGAGAAGTGGCATACCAAACAGTAGTAGGAGAAATCACTAAGGAATTAAAAGCAGCTCAGAAAAAGGTATGGCCAACTTTTCCCATTCAGGTTGGTATGTTTACATTGTTAGATTTTGGTCATACCAAAGTAGAGGCTACAACCTTGGGATGTCAAATTAGTTGACATCGAATTCAAAAGATACAATCCACATAAGCTGGTAGAGAATCATTTGGCCCAATTCAACATGAAAAGATACATCCACGAGGAGTCTCCTTATGATGAGGTTTTTAGGGGTGATATATCCTATGAAAAATTTCAAAATAGATTACAGACTCTGCCTCTTAACCAACATGTTAGTTTCCTCAGCTTCCAAAAGCATTGACGAAACAACTTGCCTAAGATTTTACAAGGAGATTCAAGGTCCATTCCATTTTCACAGGAAGCTAAATCCATGGAATCTCAGCCAAGTTGCTCCACTAAAAACAAAACTGAAGAAGTATGGAAGAGTTGAGACGGGTTATTTAAAGAGATAAAAACATCACTGCTAGGTCTAAATGATAAAAAAATATTAGCCCAGTTTGAAGATTTCATGAATCAGGGACAAGTTTTCCCCCATTCAACACCAGTTACTTCTGTTGACACCCCAAGCACAACAGGTCCAGAAAGCTCCATCGTAATTATATCTCCTATTCCCTCATTAACTCCTTTAGAAACTAGTTTTGGAACTCCTAGTTCGGAGGTCGTTCACATAGATGAACTTACTCCTATCTTGCCTAAAGAAATGCCTCCCTCAAGATATGTCATATAGTGGATTTAGGAACTAGATAATCAACCAAAGTTTTGACATGTTTTTGACTTATTTTGATCCAAATTTGGTGATAAAATTTTGCCAAATATAAACATCAAATCCATTGAATTTATAGATTTTATTTACATAGATTGAGAATTCAAAACCTTAATCAACCCTCCATAATTTACCAAATTAAATCCATTAAACTTACAGATTTTATTAACATATATTGAAACTTCAAAACCTTTATCAACCCTCCATAATTCACCAAATTTTGGCCTTATTGGAATGATTTTTTTCATATTTATTTTGATCTGTTAATACATAGGCAAAACATTGACCAATCATCCTTGACCCCAAGATTACAGCAAGCAGAAACTATAGTCTCTGCAGTGAGGCAGGGACAAATAACTCTAAACAGGAATAATTGAGAGTAACAAACAATGATATCATTGTGATGAGTCTTTATTTCAAGTACTTTCAGTGGTCAGACTTTGTTCCTCGGCATTCCAAGTTGGGACATATATCAAACATTGTAAAACTAGTTATACACATGGAAAGTAAAATTATCTCTGTGTCATTAAATCCCCCATTTGAAAAATTTAAGTTAAAATACTTTTCTACCTTAATCTTGATAGAGAGTTTGTGAATCGATCATGATAAAGAGTCCATAAATTCATCTCTTCCAACATGCTGTTTCCATTAGCTTATACAATGGAGAGCTTAATTTCCATTCAGCGGATTGAATTTGCTTATATTCTTGCTACCATGTTATGAAACTGCTTCCATTTAAGAAAACATATGAAGAAATGTTATACCAGAGGAAATATGCTCTCACAAAGCTCTTTATACCACTCCAGCACTGCCATTCTAGATTGCGCTTTGCTTGATTTAAAATCCAACTGAGAAGTATTTGTGTTATGCTTTTTTATTTATTTGTCAGGTTCTTCATAGAGCAGTCCGAGCAGGATTTTCCATGCACTGACATCACTAATTCAAAAATAATCCCAAATAAAGATAAAGAGAATGATACTATAATTTCTAATACTGGTATATATGAACTTCCAAAGAAGGTGATATGATAGGTGATATGTTTTATTTTTTTATTTTTTTTAACGAATAGGCAATTTGGGCGACGGAGAAATCAGGGTCACGGAGAAATCAGGGTGAGAGATTTCCTTTTTACAAATTTCCTTCCATTTACATAGCACTTGCCAATCGATCTACACCCCTGCTGCATCTTGGGTTTGTCTCAGGAAACCTATATTAATAAAATTTTAGAGAGATTTCAGATGAAGGATTGTTCACCAAGTATAGCTCCCATTGTGAAGGGTGATAGGCTCAATTTGAACCAATGCCCGAAGAACGATTTTGAAAGGGAACAAATGAAGAGCATTCCATGAGCATTCCATATGCTTCTTTTTTCAGAATCCTAATGTATGCTCAGGTCTGCACAAGACCCGACATTGCATTTGTTGTGGGAATGTTGAGACGATATCAGAGTAATCCAGGTATCGACCACTGGAGAGCTGAAAAGAAAGTAATGAGGTACCTTCAAGGAACCAAAAACTACATGCTTATGTATAGACGGACGAACAATTTGGAAGTAATTGGCTACTCAGATTCTGACTTTGCTGGATGTGTTGATTCATGCAAATTAACATCAGGATACACTTCTATGATGGTCGGTGGAGCTGTATCATGGAGGAGTGCCAAGCAGACCTTGATTGCCACTTCCACTATGGAAGCCGAGTTTGTCTCCTGTTTTGAGGCTACTTTACATGGTGTATGACTTAAGAGTTTCATTTCTGGGCTTAGAATTATGGATTCTATCTCCAAGCCATTGAGAATGTATTGTGACAATTCAACTGCTATTATTATGGCTAAAAACAACAAAAGTGGGAGTCCAAATAAACACATCGACATTAAGTATTTAGCCATAAGAGAACGTGTTAAAGAAAAGAAAATGGTCATTGAGCACGTCAGCACTAAGTTGATGATCGTTGATCCTTTGACTAAGGGCATGTCACCATTTAAATTCAAGGATCGTGTAATGAATATGGGACTTGGTTCCATTATGTAGTTTCTCATTGTATGGACAATGTTATTTTAATGAAATTCTTAATTATTGTGATGTTTTCCTGATATTTATGTGCACCTTAATTTGATTTGAGAGAATTCATCTGTGTAGGACCAAGAATAAACATAAGGTTTATTCATTAAGAAATTGTTGCCACATAAATTATAAAAGAAATAAATACA
>SNQJ01S0077060.1:40428-68989 GCA_010110895.2 Picea sitchensis | reverse complement strand
TGACCTTGGAAATTTTGATTCGGATACTGTTGTCTATTGCCTCCACTGGAAAGAGGGTTGTTGTGATTTCTCCCTCTTCCTTGGTGACCTCTGCTTCTTCCTCTACCTCTCCCTCTGCTAAAGGAGAATTGAGTTTTGAAAGAATTGGAGATTGACTCATCTGTGAGATGTAGTATGGTCTCATGTGTCACCAGAGAACCAATTAGTTCATCTGTTGAAAAACATGACAGATACTTGGATTCAAGGATTGCCGTTACAACCATTTCAAATTTCTTGGGTAAACTTATGAGGACTTTCTCAACAATGCGTTGATCAGTGATGGTTTCACCAATCAATCTGATCTGGTTCACGATGCCCATGAATCTGGTCATGAACTGATCCACATTTTCGAACTCTGTCATCCTTAGAGTCTCGAATTGTGTCCTCAAGGTCTGTAGTTTAACTGTTTTGAACCTGTCATCCGAGGCTTGTTTTGAAGTACTAGCGCCTCTGATTTTTTAGAAAATTCAATCATCCACAAAATTTTGAATCCAAAATTTAGCTTTATTTTCTTTGTTTCTCTGTGTTGCCTGAGAAATTCTCTGTGAATTTGTCATAACAGAAAGGGCTACTGGATCTGACTCCACATATCCAAGATCCACTGATCCCAACACTCTTGTTCTTGCAAGAAGGATCTCATCTGAGGAGACCAGAACTCGTAGTTCTTTCCAAGAAGAATCAGACCCTGAGTTGGTCCTAAATTGCTAGACGACACCACATATATATATATATATATATTAAATTTGAACAAAATAGAAAAAAAAAATTCTTACTTACCTATCTCCTGCGTGTAATTTGCAGTGACTTCAGAACTCTGCGTTCAATATTTCGTGAGTTTTTGGCTTCGCGAGTTTTGACCTCGGGACCTCGTTATAGGAGTCCTCTGAATTCTTGTCTCTCCAGCTTCCGATCGCCGAAATGCCGATCAACGGTCCAGATCTTCCTGTGATCTGATGGTTCAGATTCGTTCGGGATTTCATGATTCATTATTTCGCGAGTTTAGAACTCTTGTCCCAGAGTTTCCCAAACCGTGAACTCTGAAATGTTGATTTGTCGAAGCGATGTTAACTACATTTACCCCTTGGGCTATACCTATGGTCTATATGACCTCTCATGAAATGACCGCAGTCCATTTCAAGGTTTCGCGACTCAAACGCGCAATCTCTTGGTCTCTCGACTCCCAAAAAATTGATTCTCGAAATGTCGATGGCCTTTCCTTGTGGTACTTTCCCCGAGGAAGTAGATTGTTGCCATGCGTCCCCTCAAGATGGATGGTCCTTGTCATTTCGTGATTTCACGATTTGCAACACTTGATGACAGAAATCCTGTGTCAACTTGAAACCCCAGTAGCCGAAATGTCGACAGTTTCCTCGATCTCCGCCATGTGTCTGAACGAGTGGACGACTGTGATATTTTCAGGATTTCAGGACTTTCACCATGGAGTGTCCTGACATTTTGTCAAAAAGACCTCCGATATCCCAAATTCTGAAATGCCGAATTGTGAATGGCACTTGTATCTGCTGCCACCTGTCCTCTGAGATGGACAACTCACAATCCTCTCGGGATTTCGCGATTTGTGTTGTCGGGATTTCACGTATCGAGGTTTTGGAGAGCAGTCTCTTTCACTCGTCCAACTCCCGATTCCTGATTTTGAGATTGGATTAGATCGAAAACTCACGATCTATCTGAATCCAACGGTCTAGAGTAACTCGCGATTTCACGATTCGCGAATTCTCATGACAGTCTTCTGACCTTTACACCTTGTGAGTCAGCGAAATGCTAAACTCTCACCATGTGTTTCTTGATGGATAGTCCAAATGATTTCGTGACTTCACAAGTTGAATTTCTCCTGTGCACTCCAAAGGACTAAACCTTATGCACCTTCTCGCTGATCCAACGGCTGTCGGTCCTCTGCGCAAGATCTAACGGCTGAAATTCTTTCGTCTTTTTCGCGCTCTCTTTGTCCCTTCTGAACTGGTTTCCTGCTCTCGATCCGTTCGCAGGACGAATCTTATGGCCTCAATGGCTATTATTTGCACATGAGATGTGTTCTTTGCTCCTGTTGAAGAAAGATTCGTGAATCTTTCAAAGATTCGTGAATCTTTCAAAGATTTTAAAGAAATACACAGATTCTTTGAATCTTGTCTGCTACAATCTTTAACATATTTGAGCGATTTCCAAAATGCTTTAAACGATGCTTCCTTCTGCAGCAATCTTTCATAAATTTGAAGGATTTCCGTGAAATCTTCAACATTTCTGCCTTCTGAAGCTCTTCCTTGTGAATTCTTTGATGATTCTTGAAAATTGTACAAGAATATTTAAAGTTTCTTCTTCTGCACTCTCTTCTTCCTCGATATTTCGAGCATTGTACGCTCTGCTTTGGCGTGTGAGCTTCTTACGCTGATCTTTGAGAGTATGAATGGACAACTCTCCAAGCCTTGTGAAAAAGACTGTGTCGCATGCTCTCAAGATCCGTGTAAGCTCTGCACTATTTGAGGATCGTGTTGCTCTCCAGCCTGTGTGAATAGGCTTACTTCTGTAGCTCTGATACCATGATAAATTGTGAAGCAAGAAATGTAGAGAGAAAAGAATAGAACATAAAACAGTATATTAGAATATATGAAGAAGAGTACAATGAGAAGAGTTAATGAAGAAGATACTATGAAAAGGGAAATAGTTGAGCTAAATAGGCTCAAGCAAATCAAGAATAGAAAGTATAGCTGGCCAGGACAACTGGCAGTGTACAGTCATCCTGTTGAGGTTACATTATATTTAACAAAGTGGACTTCCATTAACAAATCTTGAACCACTAACTAGTAAGCCTTCTTTAATAATGTCACTTATACTTATCAATCTCACACTCTACTACCCCATGGGCCTTATTTAATAAATATGACCCTCAATACATTAAGTAACAATATATTCCACTAACTAGTAGACTTAGGGTTGAAACTTAACATGCAGCCCCTTGCAAAAGAGGTTTTCCCTAAGAAAATAATGTCGAAATAAATGAACCCATTTGGCTTCCCACAAAGGTTATGAAAAGATTTTGATTTTTGTTCTCTTGAAACATATATCTAATTTATCTATAAATGAAAAAATACCAAGAGGCAAAATGTGTGTGTGAGGAATTAAACTCACAAGTGTCTCTTCCTGCTTGAGTGTTGTGTATTTGTATTTTTGTATGAAAGCTTTGATAGAGCTATTGAATCCTACATACAGAGAGAGAGATGTTTGATAAATCCTGCGAGCAAAGGTGAAAACTCTGCTCAAGAGGAGTCTATACGCAACAAAAACCCTGGGGAGTTGTTGGGTGCATTTTTGTTTTTGGTCCCTGTTATCCTCGATATCTAGGGATAACTAGGATATCATGTCTCGAGGCCCACATGGTCCTAGACATGGAGTACGAGAGAAGATTGACTTGAGCATGGCCCTTGAGGGCCCATGTTTTCTTCTTCTCGGCCAGACTTGTCCTGCCAGTAGTACCAACTCCCATCACTATCGGCCTGGGCTTGCATCAAAAAAGGCTCTTGTTCCATGAGGTAATTGGTCTGAGGTATCATGGTATGTGTCATATTTGATCATTATAACCTTCTTATGTATGCATTAGATCTCTTTCATTTCAGATAACTGCCTGGATCTTACACTAATCTACTTGACCACTGTTGGGGTGATTGATTGGGTAGCTTAGCAAGTTGGTATTCATGGGTCTTCAGCCCCCTGCAGTTGGGACGTTGACTTTGATGATCGGGACGCGACCCAGGGCAGCTTGGACGTTTTCTAGAGCATGTGGCAACGTGCTGGGCTTCTTTGGCACATGTGGCAGGTTGCAGGATCCCCAGGAGGGGCAACGTTTTGCTCAGTGGATGATGATTATGCCCAAACAGGGACAACGTCTCCCTTTAGGGGCTTGACGTCCCATTATTATTATGCCCAAACAGGGACAACGTCTCCTTTAGGGGCTTGACGGCCCCATTATTAGCTCATATTTTGGCATTTTTGAAGTACGTAAAAGTGACAAATGATTAAGATAATGTACGTTAGCCTTGTCGGCTATTTTGTTGACCCATTTTGTAAATCTAAGGTCAAAAGATCATATAAATAGAGACACATTGATTTCATTTTTATCATAACACAACTTGCTTCCTACTGTGAGAGAGACTTTTATCTCTTGTTCTTGGTTTATTGTCTCTTTGAGTGTGGCTTAAACTTCGGAAGGATTTCATTTTTGGCAAAGTGGTGTTATTACTCATTGAAGGTTTACAACCAGGGTGTGGGATTGGTTTTCTTCATGATCCTTGTAAGTGTTTTCATCAAAACTCTTGAGGAATGGTTGTTGTTTTAACATTTGCATTAATTGCCATTATCTTGTTTCAAATTCTTGATCCTTGAACCTAGGAGCCTACACACAAGTAGGTTGAGGCTTCATGTCCCCATGAGTAAATCTTATAGCCATTTGATTTGAGAAGGCTTAGCCTAGCCATAGCTACACTAGCCATCTCTTGTCTTGAGCTAGTTTTGAGTATAAATTGAAGAAAGAAGGCCCTAGGCCTAATTGCTGACTTTACACCTAGGGTTTTACTTCTAGGCTTTGAGAAATCCTTTGCCATAGCAACACTTTTCAGCCATATAGATTTATGCTTCTAAGCTTGTACGCTTGCCAAGAAAGTCTTAAGGAAAGGGAGTTGAAAGTTCTATCTAGCTTTTAGCTACACCTAGGTGAGTCTTTTCCTTCTTAGGGTTTAGGGTTGGTGGCCTTGCTATCAACACCATAAAACCCTAGCTCTCTCTGCCTTTAAGTTTGAACCCTTCCTAAACCATAGTCACATCTCCATTGACTCCATTAACCCAAGGCACTAGTCTAGAAACCCTTGCTTGAGCTTGTTATGCCTTAATTCTTTCAAACCATTCTAAATTGCAACCCTAACTAACCTAGCGGCCTAACTCCTAGCTAGTTCTAGACTAACCCTAAGCCGATAACGCTATCTTAATCAATTTGTGCTTGATAGAAAGGTGCTGGCCTCAAGTATCTCCCCTCTTAGCCGCGGAGTTGTATTACCCTTTGTCGGTTGAAATGGACAAAGCTGCTCCTCGCTAGCTAACCCAAGCAGACAGCAGAATTTATATAGGGCTGACGCCACACCCTTTAATCCTTGCTTATACTTGCAACGCTAGGACATTTGGCAGCTCCTTTGATTGGTTTTATTATTGGTTACATTTGTGAGCTTATTTGGTAAAACATTGTGCTCTTTTCCATTCAATTTTACTCATTGATAAGATTGACGTCATCATCATTTGTAGCAACAATATATATGACGTAGCAACTCAATATATGTGAGCTGATTTTAACATATCTAATGCATTAATGATATGATACAAGGTCTAATTTTGAAACATTGAATTCTTTTGTCTCTTTATGCATTTGTTGGTGAAGGGATACAAATCTTTGCTTTGTATAGCCATCATTGACTTCATCAATAGCATATATACATTTGCTTACATATATGATAAAGATAGTCATTTATATCTTGAAGTACTAACCCACCACAAGCACATATTCTAGTTGTATTTGTCTTGTCTCAAGTAAAATGTGTGCATCTTCTCGATATTTCCTTTGACTATCTCTTTCGGCAACAACTGTGAAAGAATCCCTTTAACTTGGTCCATTACCCCTTCAAACCCTTCATTAATCCGCATTGCCTTAGGGACGCCTCCCTTGAATAGCCCCCTCTAAATAGAAAGAGCCCCCATCGAGGTGACAGCGGAAGCCCCCGCCGTTCGGCCTCCCCGACTCAAGCTCTTAGACCTTCCTACAAACCGTATGGAGAACATTTTGGTGTTGTTGCTGGGGAACACCGAGTCTACATTCCTCAACGACGATCTTTGGTGAGCCTTTGCTTACCCAGACCTACTAGCCTTTCCTATTTCAGAAGTTTCAAGGAAACTATCTCATGACCTGTAAAACAAGAAGAGGTACAAAACCCCTCCTATAACCTTCAAAAGGAAGCCTCCACTCAATTGCTGTCAAGTCACTTTGAAAGAAGCCTTTAAACATGTCCGGGTCAACCTCCACTACTACTACAAACCCTGCCATTAATCAAAGACAATGGTCATCCAATTTGTTCAAACCCTTAGACATGTTAGCTATACCCGGTTACCCTAGGCAAATGCCACCTATATGAGTGCTGGTTACAAAGTTCACTGAATTGATGCTATTGGAGTCAAGAACACATGAGCAACTGGCTGCTTCCACCACCCTATTGTCGATGATGCATAAGACTTGGTCAGCGAAGCTCTTTTCAGCCACACTTTTATGATACCGCATAAGTATTGGTATCTCAGCCTGCCTGATGGAGTATTAAAACCATGGATAAGCTTGAAGATATTTTTCTCAAAAGGTGGAGTGTTAAAGAAGATCCAAACATGTTGCTGACCCAGTTATATGGGATTGCCAAACATAAAAATGAATCAATAAGTAGAAGCCATACCGACTAAGTTGCACTAGCGAAGTCCCTCCAAGCCATCACCGTTGATGATTATTCAGTATCTTTTATACTAGATCCTTCTTCAATAGCCAATTATCTTCTCAGGGACAGAATCCTCAATCCATTCAATAATCTCAAGAACTTGCAACTAAAATTGAAGGAAATCTTTGTCAGCCTAAGATTGAGCTCTTTGCCAACCCTAGGCTAAGATAGATGTCAAGCAGAAAAGTCAGCCCACAATGTCGAAGCCCGCCGATATGTGCACCAAGACAAGAAGTCGCAGTTTCACATACCATCATGAAGAATCAAACAAGAGATGATGAACTCGTGATCAGAAACTTGAGCGTCCTGCACCTGTGCACCTAGACCTCCTTTCAAGGCGCCATTTCAAAAGGGAATCAAAACCAGACCTAAGAATGACAATGAAGTTCCTAATACTTTGGTATCTACAAACTCGCGGGATGATAACCGGGTGTCTAGAATGCTAAGCACATCGAAGGTGAATGTCCTTTTTATGCTGACAAACAACAAGTCAACACCTTTGATTTTTTCTCAGACGCCTCAAATAAACATCACCGACAAAGAACATCAACAAGCTATGAAGGAAGTATCCGAAAGCGTTAGTTAGTTAGTAATAATTAACAACTTGGACCGTAATCAATGAGAAGTTGAAGAAGAAAGAATCCAAGTTTATCAAAGGAGGAACCCAAATCAATCTACAAGTGGTCAATCAAAACCCTCAAGTTCCTCCCAAGAAGACCAAAGATGATGTTATTACCCTTGATTTTGATTTGAAGGAGCTTTGGCAAAATGTAATGAATGTTCCTCTGAAGAAGCTATTAAAATACCAACGATCAAACAAAAAATTCAACAATTTCTTTGCAGGAACACCTGAACCTGAGGACCCTCCAACTATGTTGCAAGCAAACCATTTCAAGATTCATTATGGAGATAATCCTCCTTCTTCATGACTCTTCAAATGAACAACAAGTATCTCAACAACTGATGCTAGATACAAAAATGGTGCAAACATGATGTCTCTCAAAATCATGCAGCATATGGGCCTGAAGGTAACCAGTCTTATAAAATGTTTGTGGATTTGAATCCAAATCGCTACCCACGCATGGTGTAATTCGAGAACATTGAAGCAATGACTAAAGGAATTTCCGAGAAGATAGTTTACATAGACATAATTGTCATTGATGTCCCTGATGTGTGGGGAATGCTCTTGTCTGTGTTTGTGCAATGATAGGAGGGTCTCTAGAAATGGATCTCTCACATTTTTGCATTTACCTTTGAAGGATGGGACAAGTGGAAGATTACTCAACGTACCACTGACTGAAACTCATGTGCATGAGGTTGTCCCTGCAAAAAATGAACAGCGTAAAGATGTGGGATACAAACTCTTCAAGATTATTCTCCTTAAGACATGCCCTTTACTACGGAAGAAGAGCTTGACCAGATTGAGTGGCCCAAGAAAGAAGAATATCAGAAACTTCTAGACCAATTTCAAAATAAAGAGATTGGGACGGTCAAAATATTGAAAAAGACCAACAAAATGAAGATGACGCTCAGACCGGTTCCCGTCCCAACAAGAAGACTTTTACTCCCGAAGTTCACCCACCTCCTTAGTAATACACCGTGGTAATCCAATGAGATGAAAGACGCAAGATCCAAAAAATACAAGGAGGAGAGTTAGTGTGGATGTGGGTGGGCTTCTGGAGTAAAGGAGAGCCTACTAATGTAAAAGAAAGCATGCAAATATACCGGACCCTTCAAGGTCGGAATGGAATCAATAAATGACTCTTATTATTTGTCCACCTTAGAAGGAAGAAGCCACCCATTACCAGTTAGTGTAATGCCTTCAAACCCCACCGTGGTGGTGGACATGATCCCAATGTGTAAGTATCCACTTGCATTATACCGCATTGTTTGTTTACCGTTACATATGCACTTTGTTTGCTTTCTTGTTTTACTGCCTATATGCACATTCACTTATTGCCTATATGCACATTTATATGTTATTGCTTTACTTGCGGGAAATACCCCGGCCTTTGTCGCTGATGCCCTTTTTGTCAAGTGTGAGTGTGTCACGTGTCTACGTAGATTGCTAAGGTTCTCATCCGGTCATAGCTTAAAGCATTACGTCCCTCGAAGTTGAACCGCATATCCCCCATATCTAGATAACTAGGATATCATGTCCGAGGCCCACATGGTCCTAGACATGGAGTACGAGCATATTGATTCTTGAGCATGGCCCCTTGAGGGCCCATGTTTTCTTCTCGCCAGACTTGTTTGCTGCCAGCATTCACCTATCACTACCGCCTTCGGGCTTGCATCGAAAAAAAAGGCTCTTTCTCCATGAGGTAATTGGTCCGAGGTATCATGGTGGCTGTGTCATATTTGATCATTATAACCTTCTATGTATGCATTAGACTTTTCATTTCAGATAACTGCTTGGATCTTATTACACTAATCTGCTCTTGAGCAATCATAGCGGATTGATCAGTAGCTTAGCAAGTTGGTATCTTTCATGGGTCTTGGCTAGCCACCAAAGGGGTTTGAAGAACCATCGTCCGGGCCCTCATTATCACCTTTCATCTTAAAATCCCGCTCAACCATCCCATTCCCCCAGTTTAGCCATTAGGAGGACCATCCGTGGTACATCTTGTCTTAGGGAAGAAGGGGCTAAAGGCCCGGGTAAAAGTAGCCGTAAAATATAAAACCATAGGAAAATGAAAGCTCCAGATGCTTTCACTTCGTGGGATCCCCGAAGGCATTAAAAGGCCTCTCATAAGAAACCCAGGGACCCTAATAAATGATAAATAAATAAATGCGTGGACCTAACCAAGAGGGATGGAGGTCTCATCACGAGCAGCCCATTATGATCATAGGTATTTAGCTACATGACATTGCTAATAACTGTCACCAAAACCGTGGCAATGAGCTGGTTGCATGGCCAAAGGAAGGGGGTCTCATCATGAGCCATCCCCCTCATTTCATAAGATACTAGTGGGTAACGCTATCGGCCCGCCACCAAGCCAAGGTAGTGTCCCTCTCTGCCAAGGCTTGTAGTAAAAATAAATAAAGATAAGGCAATAAGGTCTTGGAAAATTGCATCCATGACAAGTAAAACTCGCCTCTAGAAAGGCACCTACGATGACACCAACCCTAGGTCTAACTATGACTAGACATCCCTAAAACCACAACACGCCACTGTACATGGTTTGAATAACCTCAGGGAAACTTTTCTTGTGGGTATAGCCCAATAGGTTGCTCTTTGGTTTCCTTAGCTTTGCATAATGGGTCCGTAGGGTCTTTGAGCTCTTTAAAGATTTGTTAGGGATGTTATGCATATATCCTGATAATTTTGATGATGAGATGTGATTTACATTGCTATGATGTCTGGGACCGATGAGCCCCTGGAGGGAGAATTTGATAAAAGGTGGACCATGTCTCACGACAAAAATGAGGATCTGCACATGGGAGATGATTAGCTCTGACCTCCATGGGTCTGAAGATCCCACCAGATGGACGCTGGGATGGCGTGAGGTGACAGAAGGTGATGTGGTCTCTGTACGTAGAAGAAGAAGGACGCCTCATTAGGGACGCTTTGGCATGATCGCCCATGGGATCAACCCCCTTGCAGTTGGGACGCTGACTTTGATGATCTGGACGCCACCTGTGGCAGCTTGATCGTTTTCCTCGAGCATGTGGCAACGCGGCCGGGCTTGGCACATGTGGTGGTCAGTGTGATCCCCGTGAGGGGCCAACGTTTTGTTTTCTGGATGATGATTATGCCCAAACAGGGACAACGCTCCCCTTTAGGGGCTTGACGTTCCATTATTAGCTCATATTTTGGCATTTTAGCATGTAAAAGTGACAAATGATTAAGATAATGTAATGTTAGCCTTGTCGGCTATTTTATTGACCTATTTTGTAAATCTAAGGTCAAAAGATCATATAAATAGAGGACATTGGGCTTCATTTTATCATAACACAACCTGTTCTCATTTGTGAGAGTAGACTTTTATCTCTTGTTCTTGGTTTATCTTCTGGAGTGAGGCGCAACTTCTTGAAGGATTATTTTTTGGCAAAGTGGTGCTATTACTCATTGGAAGGTTTACAACTAGGGTGTGGATTGATCATAATTTTGACATCCCACATAGAGCTTAAGCCATTTGATTTGAGAATATTCTAGTCATAGCTACACTAGCCATCTCTTGTCTTGAGCTAGTTTTGAGTATAAATTGAAGAGCATATCCTAGGCTCAATCAATTGACTTTACACCTAGGGTTTCACTCTTAGGGTTTGAAAATCCTGCCATAGCAACACTTTTCAGCCATATAGATTTACATGCTTCTAAGCTAGCCGCTTTGCCAAGAAAGTCTTATGAAAGAAGGAAAGTTCTAGGCCTAGCTTTATCTACACTTAGGTAAATCTTTCCTTTCTTAGGGTTTAGGGGTTGGTGGCCTTGCTATATCAACACCATAAAACCCTAGCTCTCTGCCTTTAAGTTTGAATCCTTCCCAAACCATTAGTCACATTCCATTGACTCCATTAACCCAAGGCACTAGCTCAGAAACCCTGCTTGAGCTTGTTATGCCTTAAATTTTTTCAAACTATCTCTAAATTGAAAACCCTAACTAAACTAGCGACTAACCCTAGCTAGTTTAAGACTAACCCTAATTTGATAACGTTTGGCCTTAATCAATTTGTGCTTGGAAAGAAAGGTGCGGCCTCCTGCTATCTCCTCCAAATGGAGTTGTATTACCCCTTTGCTATTGAAATTGACAAAGCTGCTGTTCTGGCTAGCTAACCCCAGACAAATGCACTTATATAGGGCCGACCACACCCTTTAACCTTGCTTATACTCTGCAACGCTAGACATTTGGCAGCCCTTGATTGGTTTTGAGCTATTGGTTTCATTTGTGAGGTTATTTGGTAAAACATTGTGCTCTTTTCCATTCAATTTGACTCATTGATAAAGTTTGACGCCATCATCATTGTAGCAACAATATATATGACGTAGCAACTCAATATATGTGAGCTGATTTGACATATCTAATGCATTAATGATATGTGATACAAGGTCTAATTTTGAAACATTGAATACTTTTGTCTCTTTATGCATTTGTTGGTGAAGTGATATAAATCTTTGACTTTGATAGGGCATCATTGACTTCGCCAATAATAGCATATATACATTTGCTTACATATATGATAAAGATAGTCATTTATATTCCTGAAGTACCAACCCACCGCAGTTAACATTCTAGTTGTATTTGTCTTTGTCTCGCTAACAGGTGTATCTTCAGTGGATATTTCCTTTGACTATCTCATACTTTTCAGCAACACCGTGAAAAGGAACCTCTTTAACTTGGTCCATTACCCTTCACCCCTTCATTAACCTTTGCATTGCCTTAGGGACGTCTCCCTTTGAATAGCCCTCCTAAATAGAAAGAGCCCCCCACTCAGGTGACAAGGGTGGGGCTCCCCGCACGCCTGTCAAGTCCCGACTCAAGCTCTTTAGACCTTCCTACAAACCGTGTAATAATATTTTACTGCTGTCTGGGAACACTGAAGTCTACATTCCTCAACGACGTATCTTTGGCAAGCCTTGCCACCCGGTGACTCCACTAGCCTTTCCCTCATTTCGTAGTTTCAAGGAAACTATCCGGCGACTAATTTAAAACAAGAAGAGGTACAAAACCTCCCTATAACCTTCAAAGGAAGCCTCCCGTTAATTCACCTGTCAAGTCACTCTTTGAAAGAAGCTTCCTTTAAATATGTCTGGGTCAACCTCCACTTGTACTACAAACCCTGTCATTAATAAAAGACAATGGTCATCCAATTTGTTCAAACCCTTAGACATGTTAGCTATACCCGGTTACCCTAGGCAAATGCCACCTAAAAATGAGAAGTGGTTGCCTAAATTACCGGTACTGATGCAATCGGTGTCGAAGAACACATGAGCAACTTCTGGTGTTTTTCCAACACCCTATTGTCGATGATGCATAAGACTTGGTCAAGGAAGCTCTTTCAGCCACACTTTATGATGCTGTATCTGGTATCTCAAAATTTGCCCGATGGGAGTATTAAAACCATGGATAAGCTTGAAGATATTTTTCTCAAAAGGTGGAGCATAAAAGAAGATCCAAACATGCTGCGTATCCGATTGTATGGGATTGCCAAACATGAAATGAATCAATAAGAGAGTTTCATACCAGATTCGGCCGCACTCCGGCGAGTCCCTCCAAGCCATCAGTCGAAAGATGATTATATTGTGCATCTTTACACTAGATCCTTCATCAGCCAATTGGGGTATCTTCTCACGGACAAGAATCCTCAATCCATTCAATAATCTCAAGAACTTGCAACTAAAATTGAAGGAAATCTTTGTCAGCCAAGATTGAGCCTATTGCCAACCCAAGAGCAAAGACAAATGTCAAGTGTAAAGTCAGCCCACAATGCCGAAGCTCGCTTCGATATGTGCACCAAAGATCGTAGCCGCAAGTTTCAACATACCATCATGAAGAATCAACAAGAGATGATGAACCGGATCGTGGAACTTGAAAGGTCCTGCACCTGTGCACCTAGACCTCCTTCAAGGCCATTTCAGAAAGGGAATCAAAACCAGACCTAAGAATGACAATGAAGTTCCTAATACTTTGGCATCTGGCTAAACTCGGTGGGATATAGCTCCCTCGGTGTCTAGAATGTCATGGCTAATATTGGGAAGATGAATGTCCTTTTATAATTCAACAACAAGTCAACACCTTTGACTTTCTCGTGACTCCATTCATCAAATAAACATCACCGACAAAGAACATCAACAAGCTATGAAGGAAGTAGCCCGAAAGCAAAGAAGGTTAGCAATAATTAACAACTTGGATCCAGAATCACGCGAGAAGTTGAAGAAGAAAGAAATCCAGTTTATCAAAGGAGGAACCCAGTTTCAATCTACAAGTGGTCAATCAAAACCTCAAGTTCCTCCTCCTCCTAAGAAGACCAAAGATGATGTTATTACCCTTGATTTTGACTTCAAAGGAGCTTTGCCAAAAATGTACGCGGAATGTTCCTCCGAAGAAGCTATTAAAATTAATCCATCAAACAAAGGCTTCAACAATTTCTTTGTGATAATCAACCGAGGACTTCCAATTATACAGGCAAACCATTTCAGTATTCATTATGGTGATAATCCTCCTTCTTCATGACTCTTCAAATGAACAACAAGTATCTCAACAACTCCATGCTAGATACAGGTGCTGGTACAAACATGATGTCTCTCAAAGTTATGTTAGCATGGGCTTGAAGGTAACCAGGCCTTATAAAATGTTTGTGGATTTGAATCCAAATCGTTACCCACACATGGTGTAATTGAAAACATTGAAGTACGACTTAAGGAATTTCCTGAGAAGATAGCTTACATAGACATAGTCAATATGTCCCCGATGTGTGGGGAATGCTCTTGTCTAGAAAGTTTGGTAATGATAGGAGGGTCTCTCTTTGAGATGGATCTACATTTTAAGGATACCTTTGAAGGATGGGACAAGTGGAAGATTACTCAACGTATCACTGACTGGAACTCATGCATGAGGTTGTCCCCGCAAAATGAACAACAGAAAAGATGTGATACAAACTCTTCAAGATTATTCTCCAAAATGCCTTACTACTAAGAAGAGCTTGACCGTATTGAGTGGCTCCAAGAAAGAAGAATATCAAACTTGTACCTACTTCAGAATAAAGAGATCGGGACGGTCAAAATATTGAAAGACCAACAAATGAAGATGACGCTCGACTGCTCGCCTCCAACAAGAAGACTTTACTCCCGAAGCCCACCCACCTCCCTAAGTACAATACACCAGGGTAATCCAAGGAGATGAAAGACTCAAGATCCGAAAATACAAGGAGGAGAGTTAGTCCGATGTGGGATACTCGAAAAGGAGAGCCTACTAATGTGAAAAGAAGTGTACAATCATGGCTCGGACCCTTCAAGGTCGGAATGGAATCAACGAATGACTCTTATTATTTGTCCACCTTAGAAGGAAGAAGGCTTCATTACCCATTAGTGTACGTCTTCTCAAACCTCACTAGGGTGGTGGGACATGATCCTATCAGGTAAGTATCCACTTCCATGTATTGGCACCGCATTGATTGTTTACTTTCTATGCACTTTTGTTTGCTTTCTTGTTTTACTACCTATATGCACAATTATCATGTATTGCCTATGGCGCAATATTTATGTTGCTAGTTTTCACGGTGGAAATACCACTCGCCTTTGTCACGATGCCCTTGTCATGTGAGCGGTGCTCACAGTCTACCGAGATTGCTAAGGTTCTCATCCTACTGCGAAGAAGTAATATGTCCCCGAAGTTGAGCCGACAGCAACTCTTATATCTAGGGATAATTAGGATCATGTCTCTCAGGCCCACATGGTCCCAGATTACGGGAGTACGAGCATATTGATTCTGAGCATGGCCCTTGAGGGCTCCTCTTTTCTTCTTCTCGCCGTGACTTGTCTTGCTGCCAGCTTTCATCACTACCGGCCCGGGCTTGCATCGAAAAAGGCTCTTTCTCCACGAGGTAATTGGTCCGAGGTATCATGGTATGTGTCATATTTGATCATTATAACCTTCTCTTATATGCATTAGGATCTCTTTCTTCATTTCAGATAACTGCTTGATCTTTACACTAATCTACTTGACCTTTTGTTGGGGTGATTGATTGGGTGCTTAGCAAGTTGGTATTCATGGGTCTGCTAGCCACCAAAGGGGCTCTTAGTCCATCGTCCGCTTCCCCTCATATTATCACCTTTTCATCTTAAAAATCCCACTCATCTATCCCATTCCCCCTCTAGTCTAGCTTAATAGGATGACCATCCAGGTACATCTTGTCTTGTGGGAAGAAGGGGCTAAAGGCCCGTGGGGTAAAAGAAGTCGGGTAAAGATAAAAGCCATAGGAAAAATGAAAACCTAGAGATGTTTCACTGTGGGATCCCTCGAAGGCAATACAAAAGTTCTCTCATAAGAAAAAAACCGAGGGACCCTAAGAAATGATAAATAAATAAATGCAGGACTCCAACTAAGAGGATGGGAGGTCTCATCAATGGAAATGCACCCATTATGATCATAGGAATTTAGCAGTATGATGACGCCATCTCCGTCACCAAACCAGGGCAGTGAACTTGGTTGCATGGCCAAAGGAAGGGGGTCTCATCACGCGCCAACCCCTCTCTATCAAGGAATATACTAGTGGGTAACGCCGTCCTGGTGGGGCCACCAAGCCAAGGCAGTTGTCCCTCTTCACAAGGCTTGTAGTAAAAATGAAAATAAAGAAAGATAAGGTAATAAGGGCTTGGAAAATATGCATCCATGACAGGGTGCAACTCGGCCTCTACAAAGGCACTCATGCATTTTACTACCTAACCCTCTAGGGTCCGACTCATGACTAGACATCCCTAAAACCACAACATGTCACTGTACATGTTTTGAATAACCCTTGCGAACTTTCCATTTCTTGTAGGGTATTAGCCCAATAGGTTGCTCTTTGGTTTCCTTAGCTCAGAGCAGTGGGTCCGTAGGGTCTTTGAGCTCTTAGAAGATTTGTTGGGATGTTATGCATATATCTGACAATTTTGATGATGAGATGTGATTTACATTGCTATGATGTCTGGGGCTAATGAGCCCCCTCTAGGGCGTAGCCTTTGATGTGCGTGACCATGCCCGGCCAAAACGAGGATCGATGCACATGGGGAGATGATTAGTTCTGACCCCCATGGGGCTGAAGAGCCCAACAAGGACGCTGGGATGGCAGAGGTGTGACAGAAGGTGATAGGGTCTTGCAGCCAGAAGAAGAAGGACTTCATCAGACGTTTGCATAGGACTTAGCCCATGGGGATCACCCAGCCTGGGACGCTGACTTTGATGATCGTGACGCCACCCGTGGCGCCTTGACGTTTTCCTGAGCATGTGGCAACATGGATGGGCTTCTTTGGCACTGCAGGGTGGGTTGTAGGAGTTCCGTGAGGGGCAACGCTTTGTTCAGTGGATGATGATTATGCCTAAACATGGCTAACGCCTCCCTTAGGGGCTTGACGTCCTCATTAGTCATATTTTGGCATTTTATCATGTAAAGTGACAAATGATTGATATTGTAATGTTAGCCTTGTCGGCCATTTTGTTGACCTTATTTTGTAAATCTAAGGTCAAAAGATCATATAACAGAGACGCGTCTCTTCACTTTATCATAACACAACTTGCTCCCACATTGTGAGAGAGACCTTTTAGCTCAGTTCTTGGTTTATTGTCTCTGGAGTGTGGCTTAACTTGGAAGGATTATTTTGGCAAAGTGGTTACTCATTGGAAGGCTTACAACCAGGGTGTGTATCAGTTTTCATGATCTTGTAAGTGTTTTTCATCAAAACCCTAGAAGTCGTTGCCAACATTTGTACACAAGTTATCTTGTTACTAAATTCCTTGATCCTTGAAACCCTAGGGAGCCTGCCACACACACAAGTAGGTTGAGGCTTGTCCCCATGAGTAAAACTTTAAGCCATTTGATTTGGAGAAGGTTTAGCCTAGCCAGCTACACTAAGCCATCTCTGTCTTGAGCTAGTTTTGGTTATAAATTGAAGAAAGAAGGCATCCTAGGCCTCCAATTGACTTTACACCTAGGATTACTTCTAGGTTTTGAAAACTCACATGGCAACACTTTTCAGCCATAGATTTATGCTTCTAAGCTAGCCGCTTTGCCAAGAAGGTCTTAAGGGAAAGGATTGAAAGTTCTAGGCCTAGCTTAGCTACACCTTCTAGGTAAATTCCTTCTCAGGGTTTAGGGTTAGTGGCCTTGCTATAGCAACACCCATCAAACCCTAGCTCTCATCTTTAAGTTTGAACCTTCCTAAACCATTAGTCACATCTCCATTGACTCCATTAACCTGGGCACTCCATCTAGAAACCCTTGCTTGAGCTTGTTATGCCTTAAATTCTTTTCAGACTATCTCTAAATTGCAACCCTAACTAACCTAGCTCAACCCCAGCTAGTTCTAGGACTAACCCTAAGTTGATAACGTTTGGTCTTAATCAATTTGTGCTTGATAGAAAGGTGCGGCCCTCGCTATCTCCTCTTAGCCGTGGAGTTGTATTACCCTTTTGCTGGTTGAAATTGACAAAGGTTTTGGCTAGCTAACCCGCAGACAACAGAATTTATATAGGGCTGAAGTCACACCCTTAGTCCTCGCTATACCCTCAAGAACGCTAGACATTTGCCTCCTTTGATTGGTTTTGAGCTATTGTTACATTTGTGAGCTTATTTGGTAAAACGTTGTGCTCTTTTGCATTCAATTTGACTCATTGATAAAGTTTCTTGATGTCATCATCATTGTAGCAACAATATATATGACGCAACAACTCAATATATGTGAGCTGATTTGGCATCTAATGCATAATGATATGATACAAGGTTCAATTTGAAACATTGAATGCTTTTGTCTCTTTATGCATTTGTTGTGAAGGGATATAAATCTTTGACTTTGATAATAATACTGACCAACAATAGCATATATACATTTGCTTACATATATGATAAAAGATAGTCATTTATATCTTGAAGTACTAACCCACCGCAAGCACATATTCTAGTTGTATTTGTCTCTATCTCTAAAACAAAGTGCATCTTCAAGGATACTTTGACTATCTCTTTCTAGCATCAACTGCGGAAAGGGGAAACCCTCGAATTTGGTCCATTACCCTTAAGCCTTTCATTAATCCAGATTGCCTTAGGGACGCCTCCCTTGGACTAGCCTCCTCCTAATAGAAAGAGCCCCCATCGAGGTGACAAGTGGTGGGGAAGCTCCTGCTATGCTCTGCCTCCTAAGCCCTGACTCAAGCTCTTAGACCTTTCCTACAAACCGTGGTGATAACATTCCCAATTGTTACCATGGAGGAAAATCCATTGAAGTATCCATAAAGGAAATCGAGAAACCCATGCGAGGTCAGAGAGCCTCGAAGCTTGGATGTAGTCTTGGTAGAGATAAAAATTGACTTATATATATATATATATATATATATATGGTATATATATATATATATATATATTCATTCCTAAATTTCGATTTGGAGGGAGCATGTGTGCATAAATTGGTGTGTTAATTGGAAGAATATTTTTTAAATGTGATTAAATATGAAATATTCTTTAGTTAATTCATATATGAATGAATCAAACAAGTTAGATGGGTCCAATCATGTGAAATGTAAATTCAAAATTCAAACCTTGATGGATGGGAAAATGTTTGGTCCATCTCATCTTGAAAATAAGCCAAACAGGAAGCCTCTACAAACTCAATCCAAGATTGGGAGTACTAAGAAAGAAAAGAAAACGTGATTCTTAGAATTCCTGTGAAGGACAATTTATTATTACACATATTAGAGACTACAGGACATCCACAAATATGTGAAATCCTTAAATGTTTGTATGAAATGACTAACACAAACTGAGTTTTATTTCAAAAAAGTAAATTGCTTTCAATTAAAATGGAGGATAATGAAAATGTTAATAATTTTTTTTTGAGAATTAAAGAATTGAAAGACAATCTTGGATATTGTTGAAAATATATCTAGAAGAAATTTGATAATTGTAACATTGAATGGAATGTTATAGGAATCAAATGTTTATTATTGGTTTTACAACTAAAGAAAAATCTCCTACGTTTGACGAATTGGTAGGTATTATTTTAGAAGAATAAGAAGGAAGGAAAATTATTAATTGTGAGTGTTCAAGTTCATATTTGGCATTGTTGGAAAAGGGAAACTGTCATATAGAGGAAATCCATGAGAAAAAAATAAGGGTGGAAAGATACCACATGAAAAATATGATCCAGGTGGAGTTTTCCACCTTGGCATTTTTCTAGAGTTTTTCGGGTCCCAGTCTTGGGCAATTTTGAGGCCCTAAATGACATTTTTTGGCATTTGGGGATCTAGGAGATAGTCAAAGTCTTTGGTTTGGGCCCACTCAAAATATTTTCTTCTTGAATAGACCTTTCCAACGAGCTATTTGATTCCCCAAACGGAGATTGTATGCAAACGTTACGCCCTCGGGAAGTTGACGTATCAGCTACCCCCATCGCAGCCCTCAAACCTTTTGTCATTTCATCTTCTGGGGTTAGGATTTTGGATTTTCTTTATGTTAAAAAGGACTTTAGAGCCTCATTTTTAAACATCATATTCTGGAGAGTTCATCCACTTTGTATTTTTACAGTTTATGTACATTTCTCTAATTAATAGAAACTGTATATTATTGTCTCTTTGTGTTTCTTGCAATATTTTTTTTTTTATTTCATTGTTATATCTCCACCTTCATTTCATTCTCAAAATAATACATGTCAGTGGTATCATAGAAAGCTTCTCCTTTTCGTCTCTTAGTGCATGTCCTCGACGAGGTCATGATATAAATATTTGGGTCTCTAGCTAGTTTCTCTTGAGGACAATCACTCTTGCCAGCCCAAGTGGCTTCCCATGGAAGAATAAAAGAGAGAAGAGGGAGCAAGAGATCCAATCAAGATGTTTCTCATAGAAGCCCTCGTGCAATAGAGGAATGAGATGTTGGATAATTCTCCCAGATCCTTTAACAATTGCTGACAATAACATCTGTGTCTTCATAAAGAAGCCGCTTTGCAGATAGTCCCCCCTTCAAGGTACAAGTGTAAGTTTGGGCGCTGCAAAGGTTTTGTATTACATAATAAAGGAAAATAATGAGGTGGAATCCATCATTGGAGGAAATACAATATTGGTGATCTGAGAAGGAAGATGATTTTGCATGATGAGAGACAAAGAACTTGATAACCAACATTGAACGGTGGAAATAAAGGTATATCTACATAGATATGCATGATGCTTTCTTTGTTAAGTTTCATTGTTTTTGTATGAATGGTCAAAGTGGTAGACAATCATTAACTTTGATTTGGGATTTCAAGAACCATAAGTATGGGACCATACTACAATCAGTAGATTAAAATATGTGGCTAATAAGTGGGCTTGAGAAATCAAATTATGGTTCGATTGGATAAATGAATGATATATTGTTGAGTTCACCGTTCAATCTAGTGATTCTTTCAGCGAGGATGAAAGAAAGTTTGTCGATGGATCTAGAGAGAGTCTATTGCAAGAAATTACCTTATGGATCAATATGTTGTTTGTAGAGAAGGGGATGATGTGCATAGATCCCGATAAGATGGATGAGTATACCCCCTGGCGAAGAGGGGGAAGACATTTAAAGAAGGGGGAGAGAGAGAGAGAGAGAGAGAGAGAGAGAGAGAGAAAATATATTCAATTGGAAGGATCCCAAAGATGATGAGGTGAGGGGAGAAAAGAATAGACCCAAAAAAGAAGAAGAGAAGAAGAGTCGATAATTATTGAGGAAGAGTTGAGATAAGGAGGAAAGATGAAAATAAGAGACAAAATAAGATAGCAAGGGATGAAGGATGAAGGGTCAGACCCAAAATAAAGAGAAAGGAGACCACAACATGAGGATGTGTGGGAGATAGTGTTGTTCCAAAGTGAAGAATAAAGAAGGATAGTTCATTGAAGAGATGAAATGTTAGAAATAGGTTATCAAGTGAGGATACCAAGAGTAGTAGTAGTAGGGCTAGAGAAGATGAAGTCATATTCCCTTGGTTGTTGTGAGATGTATGCACATCAAAGGAATCTGAGGCACAAATTAGTAGTGCCAATGTTCCTGTAAAGGATGGAAATGTACCCCTTGGAGAAGGGGAAGAGGCTTTAGGTATTGTGAATGGAATTATGTGGATACATGTAGGAATACCTTTGGGATCCCCCATGAAAGAGAATGAGAGAAGATAGAGGAAACCCCTCTTTGATCCACCCCACTTATGTAATTGTAACCAAGAAGAAAGTGTACAGATATATATACAAGAATAATGATTAGAAGAAAGGAGAAGTTAAGAAATGACTGAAGAAGAGGTAAAAGGTAGAAATACTTTGCAAGGAAGTGTTTCGATATCAATATCTATATCATTGACAACTAGTAGTAAGTCAGGAGGAAACAACATTAGATTGATGATGGTGAATCAAGACATAACTCTAAGGTTACCCATGTTCGATGGTATTGTTAAATATGATGCAACGAAGCATTAGTTTACATGTGAAGCTATACGGTCTGTGAAAAGAATCATATATGAAGAGTCTAACATAGAACAACTAGAGAACACCATTAGATACAAATCTCTTATGTGGTGTATGAAGTACAAGGAGACTGCATCAGTGGAACAAAATAGGTCCTATATAGAGATTAAGAGAGATATACTTAATGATTTTTAGAATCTGAAGTTAGAATCATAGTGTATCACTGAGATCAAAGAGATCAAGAAGTAGGATGGAGAAACTATATGGGACTATCACCAATGATTCAATAGATTATTTGATAGATTGACATTTTATATCTAATAATTTCAACATAGGGAGTGGTTTATTACATGATTCCTTCCCCATGTTTGAGTCTCGCTCATCCAATAGGTGAAAACTCAATAGGAGGCCATGGAAATTACAACACACCCAAATGATACACCCATAGGTGGTGAGACATCAATAGGGTTAGAGTAGGTTTAGTCCCAAATCACAAATATCATAATGCATTTACAAGATATGGCTAATAATAAGGTGGTGCATGAGAATGTGTGTTGTACTATGTGTCATTTAGAAAGTCACCATAGGAATGAATGTTTGACATTATAATTCTACTTCACAACGATGCATTGAATCCATTCCAACTAGATCTCAAACCGAGTGGTGTGATATTTGCAAAAAATTAGGACATATACCTCCTTACTGTCTAACACTACAGAAGCATAAAAAAACTATGCATACTCCATTTTGAGTTCTTCAAATCCATGGGGAATGATATGAAAAACTATTGGTCACTTCAATTGATTTAGGTGTACACTTGAAATTCCTTCTAGATCCAGGAAGAACAGAAAGGTGAAGACCATGAAAGAGAAAATAGAGGAGGATATCAAGGAGGTATGACAGGAGGATATGGATGAGAAAGGGGATGAAAATATGGTGGCGGTGGAGGAGGACAAACTACTTCTTTTAAATTTTGTGAAGTAGGCCATGTGTCATGATTTTGTACTAAATCTAATTCTCTCTATGGGTACTATCATAGTACATAGCATGCCACATAATATTTCCCATACTTGTCAGAAAAGTGGGAAAAGAAGAAGGAACAATACAATATGGTGACTATGGAGCCATGTGGAGATCATAAGAAAGAGGAAGCACTTGATATTTGGGTGGTAAACTGAAGAGGAATTCAAACATGAATGGTATTAAAGTGTGGAGAGTTCTCTAGTGAAAACATCGAAGGGAAGATAAAAAAAAAATGACAAAGGCCCCTCCCAAATTTAATGTTGCATAGAAAAAACAATTCGTCTACAACATGTAAAGTTCTATATTGAGGAAAAAGAATGTGAAGAGTTACAATGTGCTATGCAAATTTCATTGGAAGAATCTTAGGTGTGTGAAGAATTGTAGTGAGCCACACATATATCATTAGAGGAGGGATGTGTCCATGAATAATTACATAGAGAAACATATAAATATTTAGAGAAATATCGTTTGTGTGAGGAGATACAACACGCAACACATAGGTCACTCGAAGAGGCCCAGATACATTAAGAGGTGTACTGGGCCAAACATAAAGCAATAGAGGATTATGTGTTGATTAATGTTGGTTTTCATTGATGTCAACCCTTGAAGAAAGCCCGGTAGCAGAAAGGTTGGGTAATGGACCCAATTGTTTGATTTAAAGATGATTCGTTATTGTCTTGTCATGGTTGATAATGAGTAGAAATGGATGAACTTCAAAGTAGTCCCCTTATAATGTTTCTTCCCACAACAACCCAATTTATCATGAACCGGAGGATTCAGATCTCTCCCTTGAAGTAGTTTTAGACTCCTTTATTCCTTTTTTGAAGGATCATTCTTCCATCAATCTGTTACCTATTTTTCGGGGAAAGGCTTTACAATTTTCTAGTTCCACTGGTGGGGAGACTAGTGGTTCAAATTTAATGGTGGGTACAAAGGAGAAATACTTTTTTTGGTCTCGAGGACTGGGTTTTGAAACCTCTCCCATAAAAACCTGAAGTGCCAGGAAGAATGAAATTAAGGATACTTTGAACACTGGTCCTACTAAGCCTACCGACTGTGGGGCACTTAGAGAATTTAAATCCCTTGCTCGAGATAACTAATGTTGTTACTTTCACTTAATATAAGAGGGATTGGGGGTGCCCTAATACTAGCCTCGATGCATAGGGTACTAGACAAAACTAGACCTGAGATTGTTCTGTTTCAAGAGACTATGGTACTTGCAGAAAAGGCTTGTGACTTCATGTTTAAGATTCGACCAAATTGGCTATGTTGTGCAGTAAATTCTTAAGGGATTTCAGGGGGTTTAATGGTACCATGGGACCGCAATTTTTTTTATTTGATTCCCTCTCTAACTTGCGGTGGCATCTTCTTGTTGGGATTTTATATTGCCACTAGGAGAGAGGTTTATATTTTGAACACTTATGGACCTTGTGTGGAGCGTAAAGTTTTCTGGGAGCACCTGGGAAGATCGAGCTTGTTATCACAAAACAATTTGATTCTAGTGGGTGATTTAAATTTGACCCTCTATTCTGGTGAGATTTGGGGATGTGTTAGAACTCTAGGTTGCTTGGCAAGTTTCTTCAAGAATTTCTTCCTATGCCTTGGTCTTATTGATATTGTTCTGGGGAAGCTTGTCCCAACTTCGAGGAACAATCGGGCTGGCACAAAACTTATTGCAAAGACATTTCACAGGGATTTCATTTCTGAGGATTTTCTAGCTTCGACTGAAATTTATCAGTCTTGGATGGAATACCCTTACATCTCAGACCATGCTCCCATTTTACTTCAATTGGATATTCCTACTACTCACCTTTTCTATCATTTTAAGATGAATCCTTTTTGGACCCATGATTTAAGTTTTGATAATTTGGTTAAAAAGATTTGGAATGATCCGAAGTACCTAGGTGAAAGTGGAAAACAAAATAAGCTTATTTCGAAAATTAAGGAACTCAAGCTACAGACTAATATTTGGTTGAAGGAGAGGAAATTAAGAACATAAGCACACTTAAGGAATATATAAGAATAAATTACAAAGTGTCTCCATAAAAAATCAACTAGAAGTGGATGGATGGCCCAAGAATATTTAGTGAAGGAATTGGAAACCGTAAGAAATAATATTCTTCAGGAAAAGGAGGAATATTGGAGGCAGTGTAGTAGGGCTATTTGGCTTCAAAGTGGAGACAATAACACAAAAGTTTTCCATAATTTTGCAAAATTTAGAAGAATAACTAATCCCTTATGGGATATCTTGGATGAATCTGGCGAAGTTTTTATAGGGAAGGAGAACATTAAAAATGAAGCAGTTAAGTATTTTAAGGAGATGTATAAAGAATGGGCTTCTCCCTTTTCTACTAAACCAGTCAGGGTTGCTTCTGTTTTAAAAAAAATGGTTACTGAAGAGGAAGCACTCTCCCTCTATGCGCCGATTAAATTGGAGGAGATAGAAGAAATTTTAATGAAATTGAAACAGACAAGAGCCCGGGGCTCGATGGATGGTGAGTAGAGTTCATTTCTTTGAAACAATTGGGGGCAGGGATCTTCTGGATATAGCTGAAGAAGCAAGAACTAGAGGCAAAATAGTGGGAGGTTTAAAAGCTACTTTTATCGCATTAATACCAAAAGTTAATAAACCTTAATGTTTCGATGAATTTAGGCCTATTTCAATTTGTAATTTATGATACAAAATCATTTTCAAAGTTTTAGAAAATCATATCAAACCAATGTTGTCTAGATCAATTTATGAAGAATAGTTGGGTTTTCTGCAAGGTAGAAGAATACAGGATGCCATTGGTATTGTGCACGAATGTCTCCATAGTTTAAAAAAGAAAAAAAATAAAGCTTTAGTATTAAATATTGACCTTAAGAAATATTACGATTGCATTAGTTGGGATGCGGATCATACTTATTTAGATTAGGTTGGGACTGTATTTGACAGAGTGGATTATGAACTGTGTAATGTCTACCTCCTATTTAGTATTGATAAATGGGGAACCTATAGCTTTCATTAAAAGTGAGCGGGGGCTCAGACATGGATTTCCTCTCTCCCCGTTATTGTTCATCCTTGTCATGGAGGGTTTAAGTCTGTTATTAAATGAGAAGAAGTTCGAAGGAAGGCTTACATTCTGTTATTAAATTCTACATGTTCTTTTTTTTTTATGACGTTGTGATCCTGTTGAAGCCTAGCGCAAAGGAATGGATGGAGATCGACAAGGTTCTTAAAACTTTATGTTCAACTTATGGATTGTTGATTAATATCTCTAAATCTATATTACTTTAGGAAGGCTTGTTGCAAGAGGATTTGAGACCTTTCAAAGCACATTTTCCTTTCAATTTTGAGGAATTAGAGATGGGGTTTAAGTACCTAGGTTTCTTCCTCAAAAATAGTATGTATCGGGCTTGTGATTGGTGTTGGCTCCTTAAGAAAATGGAAAATAAAATTAGTAATTGGTGCTTCCGGTGGATTTCCCTGGGAGGTAGATACACTCTATTAAAAGTGATGTTGGAATATCATTTCGTTTATTGGATGTCCCTTTCTCTTATTCCTGGTTTGGTTTTAAGTTCTATTAGAAAGCTAATGTACATTTTTTTATGGAAGAAGAATCAGGATTCTGGTACTATCCATCTATGCAATTGGGAAAAGTTGGCATTGCCTAAAGAATATGGGGGGTGAGGTTTCTTAAATATTTTTTATTTCAACAAAGCGTTGGCAGCACACACTCTTTGGCGGGTGATTACTAGTGGAAGAATGTGGCACATGATCATTATGGATAAGTATCTGACACATTTGACTATTTCTCAGTGATTATGATCTTTAAAACTTGAACAAAGAGAAATTTCAAAGATCTGGTGTGGTTTAATTGCATCGATGCATCTGATCCTACATTGGTTATGTTGGGAACCTAGTTCGGGGCAACTTATATCCATTGGTATAGACAAAAATATAGGATTGGGAAATATTTCTTTCTTATCTCAGTCTCTGGTGTCAATGCTTAATCAAAATCATATATACACACTGGCACAGGCTAGGAAATTTTCAAATAGCACATCTCTATGTGACTATTGGTTAACAAGCATTGATATTAATCTTAGGGACAGTTTGGCTACATAATGGGATCTCTTCCGAAAGGAACTTAATGATTTGGGGATTATTTTACATAATACAAAAGATAAGCTCGTGTGGAAAGTGGGAGCCAATTTTGGTATACCTTCGGTAAATTTTTTTTATCGTGGTATTGTTACTACAAAATGTTTGAAGAGGATTGATAGATAGCAGCTCTCAATCTAGCACTCGCATATTCATCTTAAGATAAATTTATTTGTCTGGTTAGCTATGGAAGGAAGGATATTGACCTGGGACTCTTTGCAGGCACTGGGTTGGATTGGTCCTACCTATTGTGTGCTATGTAAAAATTACATGGAAACAATTTCTCACCTTTTCATTAATTTCCCTTTCACTATAGTAGTTTTGGATAGAGTAAATATGATATTAAAGCATAAATTTAAACAAAATCTAATTGGTAATATTGTGGTAGAATGATTTAAGTTATTTTTTGAGGACAAATACTCTTCCCCCACACTTACTACACACCTGTGTTGGAATATTTGGATAGAGCAGAATAAAGCTATTTTTAAAAATCATAAACCAACCAGGGATGATTTTAGGGGCTAAATTTTTCTCATGGGCTAATTTTCCATGGTTTTTCCCAAAATAAATTCTCTATTCTAAAAATGATTCGCCCAAATTCTATTGGATAAAGTTATTTTACCTTAAAAATTGTCAAAGTTTTATACAAACTATATAAAATCCATAGAAATTTGAATATTTTTATGAAAATATTGCTAAACATTTTATAGTTGGCATATGAAGGATAGTAATATTCACCAAGGTTTATAAATAAATTTCCATCCTTAAAATCATCCCTGAAACCAATGATCCAAGCAGTTCTATCCAAAGCATTGGCTATTGAAAATTGCTCTTCTTGGACGGTGAAAGATAAACCTCCAAAGACTGTTCATGTTCCCTTTCAGGTGGGGGATTTTTTTTCATGGTTTAATGGGGAATCACAGATTAATGGAACTATTGTTGTGGCGGGAGGTATCATAAATAATAAAGATTCTACTATTATCAGATGGAGTTATAAGTGTGATAGAGGAACACACTCCAAGTCATAATTAATTGTTAAATGGGCTACACTATTACTTGCAGATCTAATGTCTTATCACAATATCCGAGTGATGGGAGACTCGAGGGTGTTAATAGATTGTATTTCCAAAAGGGATAGACTTTGGGTAAGTTCCTTAAAAGGTTGGAAAAATAGGATCCTGATCCTTATCAAGAATTTCCAGCATATTAGTTTTCACCATGTTCACATGCAATTCAATTCTAAAGCAAACTTTCTTTCCAAACAAGCTTTAGGAGAACAAGAAGGTCATATATCCTATGTTCATTGGCATAGGGGAATTGAAGGGACAAAGGAATACTGTAATATTCACTAGTGTATTGTATGGTGGAAAGACATTTTGGTTTTTGTGGATCATAATTTCCTTTATTTTGAGCTAGTACTACAAGACCTACTCCCATCCTATTTTTGGTTTGTATGGTAAAGGTTTATATTAGACCTGTATGAAAGGAGGCAATGTTTTTATACTTTCATTAGTATAGATTTTTGTATATGTTGGACTTCAGTCTCTATTTTTCGAAGTGTACTACGATGTAAAATATTATATTTCTAATATAATTTGAAGCAAATTTTCATTTTTGAAAAAGAGTACATTGATTTGATTATCTTTTAAAGTGAATTATTACTTAATTTTGTTTTCATATTAAAGGAAATTGAATCTAAAATATGGTATAAACATGATGGTTTTAAGATA
>SNQJ01S0077060.1:24496-36447 GCA_010110895.2 Picea sitchensis | reverse complement strand
TTATGTCTAGACGAGGACCTTGTTTTATCTAATAGCTACAAAAGAAGCTCTGAAGACCTAATTGAGAATTTGTTTGGTACTGAGTTGGTCAAGCTCTGCAGCTCTCAAGACCTAATAATTTGTAATGGAGTAATGAAGTGGCCAAATTCCAACCAAGTGATATGTATTCATGGGCTAGGTAGTAGTGTTGTAGATTATGTGATATTTGATATCTCCATTTCCAACCAAATAACAACTTTTGACCTTTTAAATGACCATGATCCTGACTCTCATCATAAACCTTAAACCCTAACTCTAAAAATTTCCATGCATAGGAGCACCATTGAAGAGAATTTTGATAATCAAAGGAATTTGTGCTTTGACAAAAGTAAAGTCGACATTTTCTTAAAGGATTTAAATACTAAATTAAACCTCCTAACTTATAAGGACAACATTGAAGAACTCTATAATAATTTTGCAACTACCCTTTCCACTTCTATTAACAAGTTCTCTTTCAAGGTGTCCCATAAAAATAATAATAGAACAACCAACCCTTTGTATGATAAAGAATGTAAAATTGCTAGAAAATCCAGTAGGGATGCTTCTAATGATCCCTTAAAACTTGATAAGATCAATACGTACAAATCCCTAATTAAAAGGAAAAAAATATATTATATCAATAAAAGGAAAGAACAACTTTCACAACTATACAAGTTGGATCCTAAGAAGTTCTCGAGCCAAATTCTAAAACGCAATACTAAAGAAAATAATAGGATTCCCTTAACAGAATGAAATTCCTACTTAAAAGCCTTTACGAGTTCCCTAATGCCATGGACACCATTCCTATTGTACCTACAAGGTAAGAGGTTTTTTCTTTAGATGACATAGAGTTGAGGGTTAAGAGACGCACAAATGGGAAAGCTAAGGACATTGAAGGCTACCAAGTTGAAATTTTTAAAATCGGAGGGCCAATGCTTATCCCTCACATACACAAGTTCTTTAATTTAGCAGTCAAACAGGGCTTCCCTAAACCTTGGACTCAAAGGCTCATTGTTCTTATTTTTAAAAATGGGGATAAAAACATTACCTCTAATTATAGGACCATTATGATTAGCCCGATTTTAGCAAAGCTTTATGGAATTATTTTAGAAAAGAAGATTAGCATTTGGCTAGAAAGTCACAGTAATAGAGCTGAATTCCAGGCCAGTTTTAGGAGATATCATTCAGCTATGGACAATCTTGTTACCTTTAGGATCATTGCAAAGTAGTTCTGTAATAATAAAACCAATTTTTGTTGTTGTTTTGTTGACTTTAGAAAAGCTTTTGACATGGTTCCTAGGAAAAACCTTTGGAATAGGTTGGAAGAGATAAACATGTCTCTCGAGTTGAAAGATGTTGCAATAAGTATGTATGAGAATGTTATTTCTATGTTTAAAAACACTGAGGGTTGGTCAAAAGAGATTAAATGCAATATCAGAGTTAGACAAGGTTGTCCCTTGTCCCCTACCATTTTTGGCATATACATTGATAAGTTAGAAGAATGCTTGGAAAAAGCAGGTTGTGTCGGCCCTACTCTCACTGGTATAGTCATAAATCTTCTTCTTTATGCCGATGATATCGTTATTATGGAAAGGAGTCCCAATGACCTTGAAAACCAACTAAGAATCCTCAAGGATTTTTGCTCCAATATGGGTATGACTCTTAATAATCATAAGACTAAGGTCATGATTATTAAATCCAATAAGATCACTTATTATACCTTTGTATATGGAAACAACAAATTGGAGGAAGTGAATCCATACAAATATCTTGGAATTGATATTCACCACAAGCTCAATTGGAATTGTAGCATTGAGAAAAGGATTAATGGGGGATGAAAAACTTACTATGGGCTTGAAAACAATTGTAAATCAGTTGATATTTGGAGTTGAGATAAAAATAAACTCCTCTTTGAGACTCTTGTTACACCTTCTATTCTTTATGGATGTGAAGTCTAGGGCTATAGTATCTCTCGTGAAGCCTAGAGAAAGATAGAGAAAATACAAAAGAATTTTATAACCTATAATCTAAAAATTAAAGGAAATGCGCCCTATCCCATCCTCCTCCTAGAAAGAAGCCTCTCCCCCATTGAGAGCATGGCTATAACTAGATACCTAATGTATAAGAACAAGTTAGACAACATGGAAGACAAGAGGCTACCTAAAATTTCTTCAAAATCATTCATAACCACCATCAACTCAAGAGAGGATGGCATAAAGATGCCCGGTCTTGGCTAAACTATTGGGGAATCATGGAAGAAACCATTTTGCAGAATAAAGATACTATTAAAAAAAACGTCATATAAAAATTCAAGGAAAAAATGTGGTGTGATAAAGAGTTAGAGGAAAAAATAAAATTAAGGTATTATAAAGATGTAATCAACCCTAATTTAGAAGATCAAAATTATCTATATGTTTTTCAAGTGTAAAGAAATAAATAAACATTGCTAAGATAAGAACAAATTCTCACGAGCTCCATAGTGAAAGTGGGCATTGGTCGATTCGTAAAATGCCATGGGATGAATGAGTGTGTCACCTTTGTGACACTAAGAAGGTTGAAGATGAAAAACACTTTCTCTTAGATTGTCCAACCTATACCCATATTAGATCTTATTTTCAAAATATTGATCACACTAACAACCTTCCTAACCTCTTAACTTAACAAAAATATGGTGATATTGGAAAGTTTCTCTTAATGCTTTTCGAGCAAAGAAACAAAATTCTAAAGAATCACAAGTAATCACTTACCCTCTTAAGGTCCGATATACCAATTAGTTCTTAGTGGACGCTAATCAATATCATCATCATCAAATAAATTAAGTTAAAAAATAATTAGAAAAAAAATATTAAATAAATTGGATTAAAACCATAATTAGTACCTAAACAAGGATAGAAATAAATAGAATTAAGCTAGGGGAAGAAGATGATTGAGCTTGGGAGAAGGTGAAAAATCTCCAAAATCGTTAATGGTAGAATTTGTTAGAACCTCAATAAGCAGTCGAGGTCCATTTTTTTTAATGTTTTATATTTCTAAAAAATTACTTTGTACTGAAAATTAGTCAAATCAACAAGTTTCATCATTTAAAATAAATAAAATGAAATCTTTTAAATTTTCAATTTTTTTTCAAAAATTAAATTTAATATATAAAATTTGTTAAATATTAAAATAACTTAAATATTAAAAAGAAAAACAAAACTTAAACTCAAGTTTGCTTGTCATGGAACCAATGGCTATATACATATATATCTACTGGAGGTACGTACAAGAATGAGATAAATCTATTTCCCTATAAATAAAAATCTCCCTACTTTAATTTAATAGATTAAAGTGAAATCTAAATATCATTATTAATTTTACATGTGACACACCCCTATAGTAAATACAATTTCCTGAATACTCTCAAAATGACATATATACTTATTATGGAAAACCAATCCATTTTTAAAAGAAGAGGAAACAAAAGAATATATTCTATAATGTCAAATAGAAGGTTAGGTGGGAATAAAAAGAAAACATAGGAATTTATAAATATTTTTATGGCTATAAATTTTTGTTAAAATTTCATAAATGTATTATGAGTTAAAAAAATAAAAAAGTATATATCTTATATTTGATGATGATTTTAACAATGTTATAAAATTTATTAAAGTAAGAAGTAAGTAGGAATTTCAAAACTAAAACTCAAATTGGTTATAAAACTAAATGGACCAAGGAGACTACCTAGGGCACACAAGTTAATCACCTAGCTGCAACACTTTTTCACCTTTTGATTATGATTTAAATATATGTAAAATAAATGGTTCCCTTGGTATATAAGGTGAACCGGGACTAAAATAAAACAGTCTTACCTTTTCTTCTGAAGCTATGTGTCTTGGTTGTTTTCTTTTCTGAGTTTGCATTTTACATTCATGACAATTTCGTTTTTAGGGTTTTTTGAAGAATAACTAGTGCACCTTCCTTCATGGTTGCCTCGTGGTGACTCCGTTTTCCATTCTACCACCTCTAAGAGAAATCTTATCTCATTAGCTAGCCACTCTCTTAGGGAATAAATCATTTCCTTCGATTTTTCTAAGGCATAAGGGAGGGCACACCAACTCGAGTTTGCGCCCTTGCTCGTTTCTTCTTTGTTGGAATGAAGTGAGTGTGACCTCTTCCATGGCTTCAATGGGATTCTCCGACTAATCCCTGGAGGTCACTCTGAGATCACCAAAACCTATTGGCCACTCTCGGATCACCCTGGTTTGGATCCCCATTTGCTTGGTCACCCAAACTAATGGTGCGTCCATGTTCAGATATGCACCCTCGAGGATATTTTTTGGTCAGAAGTCGAGCTATGGATTGCGTGGTCATCTTTTCTTGTAGATCACCTTCTTGGGAAGATCAATTGGTATCAGAGCCTCAATATCCATGGAAAAGATTTTGATCTTGAAGATTGAGTCAAATTGTTTTTGGGGTTTTCATGAAATAATCGAGAGTTTTCCCATTCTAGGGTTTCCATTTTATGCAAGAAGATCCACTAATATCATAAGCTGCAAGGGCACCCACATCTCCATTGCTAGATAGAGGAGCTCCACAGATCTAAAACAATACATATATTTCCCTCTAGACCAGTTCAAGCTCTGTTGCCTTAGGGTTTTGAGTCCTATGTTCTCAAAATAAAGTCTCATCTGTTCAACATTGCAACCTAGGGGCACATTTTCTCTTCATCCGACCTCACAATGCCTCCATGCAAAGATCCTTTGGAAATCGACTCAAATTCCAACACATCAAATCCCGTCCAAGATTTTGCCTCCATCCTCAATGAGCTGCCCAGAATGCAACAACAAAACAATCCAGATCCATTCTAGTTGGACATTCGAATCCAAATACGCAAGTTTTATAGGCAAACAAATGGTGAAACGGTGGATTCTTGGATCCGTAGCCTATCCACCTATTTCAATACATGTCTAGGCCTTACTGAGGAAAGAAAACTCCAGATTGTCACATTGCAATTAGAAGGACTAGCACAAACTTGGTGGGATACAGAGAAAGAGAAGACCACAATTGTGATAGATATTGGGGATGCTCCAGAATCCTCTACTTTGAAACCCATCAAAATCTACGCTAGACTTTCCAAATCTTTGAGAAATCGCTTCTACCCACCTAGGTATGTGCAATCCTTATGGATCAAATGGAACCAACTTCAACAACTCCCTTCATAAAGAGTGAAAGGCTACATAGACTTCTTATGAAATATGTGTCTCTTACTTCATGTTCTATATCCAAAAGAGGTACTCATATTAAAATTTATGGCTGGTTTATTAATTCAATTCCGTTGAGAAGTAGAGTTGTTTGAAAATCCAACTTTAGATAAAACATTTTAGATATCTTTGGCTATAGAAAGGAAAGTCGCTCCTAGAGGTCATATTCCTCAGTCCCTCCCTTACACCAAACCCCCCACCTCTAGACCATCTAGATCCCATCCCTCAACCCGCTTTCCACCTCCTCGGACTCAAAACCCCACACCCAATACAACTACAAGGACACCCTGGTGCTCATTACACAAAACTACTTCACACAATTCATCAGATTGTTAAATCCTCCAAAATCTAAAAACCAACAAAACTCTACTCACTGAGCTCATTGTGCCTTCCTAGTTAGAAGATACAGAAGAAGTTCCTTTGGACAATCCCATAGAATTAGATCCTTCATTGATTCTAATGACCCAGGAAGATTCAAACGCATCCACCCAACCCCTCTTCACCCATAACTGCCAAATCAAAAACTCCTTGGCTTTACTTATTATGGACAATGGAAGCCAAAAAAAATTGGTGTCTCAAGCCCTTGTCAACCATCTTAATCTTGTCACCACTCCACATCCGCAACCCTATCAGCTTGGATGGGTCCAAAAGGGTGGCCCTCGCCTCCTAGTTTCCAAGCATTGTCTGGTCACTTTCTCCATAGGCCAATTCGAAGATATTGTCCTCTGTGATGTCTCCCCATTGGATTGTGTGGATTTGTTGCTCGGTATCCCATACGAAACCCAAATAAATGCTATTTATCTAGCCAAATCCTGTTAGTACAAAATTACAAAAGAAGGCCATACTTATATCTTAACTGCAACAAAACCCAAATCCCCTTCTACCAAAGAACAAATCCCACATGTACACTTAAACCAATGTGTATCTCTCTATTTGGTGCACCCAATAACACTAAACAATAAAATGCACCATGTTCCTGAAACTATGACTCCCCTCCTCCACGAGTTCACAGAGGTATTTCAACCTTCAGAGGGACTTCCCCCCTCCCACCACATTGACCATTCCATTCATCTCATCCCCGGATGTGCCTTACCTAATGCCCCTACTTACCGGTTGGCCCAAACAGAAATAGAGGAAATGGAAAGACAACTAACCAACCTCATCAACTCTGGCCACACCCAACTTTCATCTTCTCCTTGTGCTTCTACCGCCTTTGTCATCCCTAAACAAGATACCTTAGAAATGCGCCTTGTCACTGGTTACCAAGCCTTGAACAAAGCCACAATAAGAAACCATTACCCCCTTCCCCATATTGAGGAACTACTCGACACCCTCCAAGGAGCTAAGTGGTTTACTAAATTGGATTTGAAAGTCGGCTACCGTCAAGTTCGAATAAACCCAGATGATGTTTGGAAAATAGTGTTCAAGACCAAAATTTGGTATTTTTGACTGGAAAGTCATGCCTTTCGGTCTCACCCACACCCCAACCACTTTCAAGAGGCTCATCAATGAGATCTTCAGAGCACATTTGGGTCGATTTGTGGTCATCTACTTAGATGAAATTCTCATCTTCAATCGGACATGGGACACTCACATGTAACATGTCCAACAAGTTCTCCAAATTATCCAAGAACACAAGTTGCAAGTCAAAGAGAAGAAATCATATTTTGGTCAGAATTCAGTCCCCTATCTTAGCTTTGTGGTCATCTTAGAGGGTATTCAACCATATCCAACTTGCATCCAAGCATTGAAAGAATGGCCTCTACCTTTTTCACCTAAGGATTTGAAAATCTTTTAGGGTGGCATAAACTTATATCGTAAGTTCATTCACTCTTTTTCAAATCTTGCTCGACCTTTGCATCAGCTCTCAAATAATTCTTCTACATTCATCTGGACCAAAGAATAAACTACTCACTTTGCTTAGCTCAAAGACTCCCTTTGCTCATCCTCTGTTTTACATATGCCAGACCTCTCCCAACCCTTTGATATTAAGTCCAATGCCTCACAATATGATATTGGTGTTGTACTTAAACATGAAGGACACCCCATTGCTTATAACTCTAAAACCTCGTCCGAGGCAAAGAAAAATTATAGTACCTATGAAAAGGAGTTTTATAGTTTGGTGCAAGCACTCAAACAATGGAGGCATTATTTATTGTGTAAAGAAACCATTATGCGTATCGACCACTACCCTTTGATTTTCATCAACTCTCAATCAAAGATCTAGGAACAAAGGCACCTTAAATGGGCCTCCTACATTCAACAATTTCACTTAGTTGTTAGATACAAGAAAGGAACTTCTAATAAAATGGTTGATTTGCTAATTCGACCTCCCACTCTAGTTATTTTCGTTCTAGAAGTACGTTGTGCTACTTATGACACATGGAAAGATCAATATGCTACTGAAACCAACTTTTGAGAGATTTGGGAAGCTTTACAAAGCCCCACAATGATCAATCAGACCCCCTTCCTAGACTACACTATTCGGGATGGGTGGCTATATAATTTGAATTTGCTATGCATTCCACACTCAGAATACCACATCTTTCTCATCAGGGAAGTGCATGCTTCAGCCTATGGGGGCCACTTCGGGACCACAAATACCACCCAACATCTGCAATGCCATTTTCATTATCCTTCTATGTAGCCTCAAGTTGAAAAAGTTATCAAAGCTTGTGCCTTATGCTCACAATCAAATCCATCCAACCAGAAGCATGGGTTGTATCAATCACTGTCGCTTCCTTCTCGACATTGGGAGTCAATCTCAATGGACTTCCTAAGTGGAATTCCAACAACCCAAAAGAAACATGATGCAATCTGGGTAGAGGTATGTCGCTTCAGCAAAATGACACTTTTTATCCCATGCACAAATACTACTGCAACATCATAAACAACGAAACTCTATTTCTGTCATGTATGGCCCCATTTTCGCCTCCCAAGACGTATCATCTCAGACAGAGATTCTCTCTTCCTCAGTACATTTTTTAAGACCATGTGGGTTCTATTGGGGTGCCACCTCAAGTTTTCTACTTCATTCCATCCTCAAACCGATGGCCAAATAGAGGTTTTCAACAGAGTCTTGGTGCATGCTCTCCAAACTCGCTTTGGGTGCAACAAACAGTGAGAAAATTACTTACACATTCTCCAGCATAGCTACAACAAGACAACACATTCTTCTACAGGATTTTCACCTTTTGAATTTTGCTTGGGCTTCCAACAAACATCTCCAACCGAGCTTCCAATCACTTGGGCTCCTCAAGGTACCTTCCATCAATAGGAGGAACAACTGTCAGCTGAACGATTTCTCCAACAAATTGCACAATGCCACAGTGCAGTCACATCATCACTCAAAGTAGCCCAAGATCATGCCAAGCAGTGCCATGACAAACAAATAACCTTCATGGCCTTTCAATTAGAGGATCAAGTCTGGTTACACTTGGATAAGAAGCACTTCAAAGGCCACCATCACAAGCTTCTTCCAATCATATATGGTCTGTATACAATACTCGACAATATTGGAGAAAATGCATATAGGTTGGATCTGCCACCACAACTGGGAATCCATAATGTCATTAATGTAAATCACTTAAATTGGTTTGAGCCTTCTCTCTTGGAAGATCTAGTCACCATCACTCATCTAGTGGACAACATTCGTGATTTCCAACTCCCATTGGCCAAAGACACTATACTAGACACTCGAAGTTGCTCTACAAGACACTAGACTTACACTTCATATCTAGTAGCCCACCAAGGCCAAACTCTAGCATAGATAAAGTGGACCACAACTTAAGTATTTCACAACAAGTTTCTACATCTTCTTATGGAAGTCGGTATGCTTCAAGATCTAAATAGGGAGGAATTGGGCCAAGGAGGCCACCTAGGGGAACGCCCACCTAGAGCGCATAAGTCAATCACCTAGGCACAACACTTCTTCACCTTTTGATGATGAATTAAATATATGTAAAATAAATGGTTCCCTTGGTATATAAGGTGAACCACGACTAAAATAAATCATTCTTACCTTTTCTTCTGAAGCTATGTGTGTTGGTTGTTTCTTTTCTGAGTTTTCATTTTACATTCATGACAATTTCATTTTTAGGGTTTTCTGAAGAATAACGTACGCCTTCCTTCATTTTTAGGGTTTTTTGAAGACTAACGAGTGTTTGTATAATCTAATTTTTAAAGAAAAATGAACTCTGCTATATTTTGTGTTAAAAAACTTTGTCATCTTTATATAGAAAATATTAGAAGAGAACCAAATTACATTTCGTAGGTTCCTTAAGAATGACTCAATCATAGACAAGTGAGTAGAAAATAGAAGCTCAAAAGGGCCCATATGATAGCTAATAATACACTAAGAAAAATACAATAATATGGGCTAGGAACAACCCTATATCAGTGAGAAAAAGACACTTGCCACAAAAAACACGCCAAGATAGCAAACTACCCGCCAAGATAAACATGCTAGAAAAACAAACTCCATAGAAAATCCCATGGTCACACCGTAAGGACTAGGTCAAAGCAGTATGAGGCTCCCACGTCAAAAGAAAAAAAAACATCAGAGCTAGTGAAAAACCCTTCAACACAAGAAAAGGAGAAGCGAGAAAGTCTCACGCCCCCAAAAAGGACCCCAACCTGCCATCACCACAAACATCGCATGTCCTAAGTGAGGACCTTAAAGCTCTAACCCAAAACCCCTTTTGAGATGAGGAAGAGAAAGGACACCAACACCCACCAAAAAACCCAATCTAAGCATACATCAAACCATGAACATCCAACAATACTAGAGAAAAAATGCCAAACAACTAAAGCACCAAGGCCATGGCAAGAAAATATATGGATCAACCATATTTGCACCCATCCAACCACGCAGAGCTAGAGAAAAAAACCTATGTATGCTCAGAGGGCCTAAGGAAGCAAGGAAACCCCTAGAGGAAGGAGAAAAAGAAGATGCAGCCGTCGAAAAATCAAGCACAAAATCACATAACTGGATCCAACTTCCAACAAACTGCAAAAACTCGGAAGAAAATCCAAAAAGCATGCTCAAATAGCATGAATAACAAACGAATAACACTCGAAAACGGATCTACCAAGATAGATCCACTGCAATGAAACCCATAAAAAAAAAATAGGGACGAGGACACCAGGATAAACTAGATCCGGTTGCGGCTAGGAGAACCCATTTTTTCGGCTTGCCGCTAGGATGCTGCAGATTCAGACAACGACGAATGTTGCATTTCGAGTAGGAGAGCCCTAATCGCAGCACCGCTAAAACATTTATTTATATTTACATTAAATCTCGATTTAAAAATATTTATACTTTTACCACCCCATATATATATATATAATCTTTTAAAATTATATAACCCTTATTTCTAATCTTTTTATTAAAAATAAAAATTTCAAACAAACCCATTTATATTAAACAAAATTTACTGAAAATTATTTTTAAAACAAATACATTTATTTTAAATCAAAATTTACATAAATTCGTCGTTGTCAAAACAAACCAAAAAAATTCACGTTCATCAACATTTAAATCCACTCCGCACTACTAATATTTCTCAGAATCCACTGAACAAAATTGTCATGGATATACGGCCACTCTTCACTGTCGACATATCGGTGAGCAATTTGTAAGATGGATTTGTCCTTTCCTTTTGATTAATAAATTAATGCCTCCTATGGTCGATGTGATGAGATGGATAGATTCTCAGTTAATCAAAAGGAAATGAAATGATCACGGGTCATGACACGTCGTTACATAAGGTCAGCTAGTAAATCCGTCTTCTGCTACAAATGCAACAGAGAATATAAAACTTTCAATACATAAGGCCATAGCTCTTAATTCATGCATGTTTTTGATCAATAAGTTGTCCACATACTGTTGGTGTTTTCCCACTTCTTTAGGGAAAACCTAATATTGATTATTGGAATTTTCAATTTTGTTTCCCGTGAGGACAACCTTAATGAAACTGAAAGCTCGCCTGAGTATATTTAGATACAACTTTAATGAAATTGAAATCTCTCTTGAATATCATAAGGATATGCAAAACAGGGAACTCAAGATGCTTCTTGTATGCAAATTAGGATAGAGTGGGGAATTCAACTCCTTTAGTCCTTTATTTGTGGAGTTCATAGAAACCTACATTCTCTTAGTTGATGATTCTCCATTTTCAATGCCTCGAGACATATGGCCTCCATAATGTTTCGAGGACATTAACCATCAATATTTTATGAATCTTCCACTTACTTGTGGAGGTTTTGTATGGATTCCATACAACGTCATAGTCATATTACCCTTCACCAACTCTTGAATTAATTGGTTTTTAGTGAGATGACCGAGAATCACTTCGAAATTAAGAGTGTTGAAACTGAGATTGGTTTGTAGTTATTTGATGATTTTATTTTCATTATAAAAACTTTTATGGTATTATTTTGTGGATAAAGGAGATTATTCAAAGTAAAATACATGAAATTATAAGTGTAAAAAGATAAAAAAATCCATGAAGACATGAAAATATAGATGTGGAAAGCAAATAAACAAAGCCAAAATTAGAAAATAATAATAATTTTCTAATTTTGGCTTTGTTAAAACTTGCGAGCAAAGGTGAAGTCCGCGCTCAAGAGGAGTTTGTGCGCAGTGAAAACCCTCGGGAGTCGTTGGTTGTTTTTTTTTTTTTGGCCCTAGTC
>SNQJ01S0077060.1:12761-24413 GCA_010110895.2 Picea sitchensis | reverse complement strand
CATGGAAGAAAATACATTGAAGAAGCTATTGAAGGAACTCAAGACAAAACTCGAGAGAAACCCGTGTAGAGGTCGCAGAGCCTCGAGGCAGTCTTGGTGGAGGTAAAAATTGACTGATATATATATTTTGTAATTCCTAAATTTTGATTTGGAGGGAGCATGTGTGCATAAATTGGTGTATTGATTGCGGGGATATTTTTTTAAGTGTGATTAAGTATGAAAAATGATTTGGTTGATTCATATCTAAATGAATCAAAGAAGTAAGATGGGTCCAAACATGTGAATTGGAAATTCAAAATTTGGTGTATTGATTGCGGGGATATTTTTTTAAGTGTGATTAAGTATGAAAAATGATTTCGTTGATTCATATCTAAATGAATCAAAGAAGTTAGATGGGTCCAATCATGTGAATTGGAAATTCAAAATTCAGACTTTGATAGAAGGGGAAAATGTTTGTTCCATCTCATCTGGAAAATAAGTCAAACCAGAAGCCTTTGCAAACTTAGTACAATTTTGGGAGTACTAAGAAAGAAACAATATTATTCCACATATCAGATACTACAAGACATTCAATGAGATGGGAAATATTTAAAGGTTTGTATGAAATGACTAATACAAACTGAGTTCTATTCCTAAAAGGTAAATATATTTCAATTAAAATGGAGGAAAATGAAAATGTCAATAACATTTTTTCTATAATTAAAGAATTGAGAGACAAGCTTGGTGATATTGGTGAAAAAATATCTAGCATAGATTTGGTAATTGTAATGTTGAATGGAATGTTATAGGAATCAAATGTTTATTATTGGTCTTGTAAATAGAGAAAAATATCCTACGTTTGATGAATTGATGAATTGGTAGGTACTCTTTTAGAAGAAGAAGAACAAAGGAAAAATCTTAATTGCAAGTCTTCAAGTTCATGTTTGGCATTGTTGGAAAAGGGGAAACTACCATATAGAGGAAATCCATGGGAAAAAAACAAGGATGGAAAGATACCACATGCACAATATGATCCAGGTGGATAGAGATGGCCACCCACCTATTCTACTGACTCGAAATACCGTTTTCCACCTTGGCATTTGTTCTACATTTTTTCAGGTCCCAATCTTTCAGAGCCATTTTGATGCCTTAAATGACTTGTTTTTTGACATTTGGGGGGCCAATAAATAGCCAAATGATATGGACTCCTGGTTAGAATTCATTCTCCTCTAATAGACCTTTCCAGTAAGATATTGTGTGCCTCAAACAAAGATCGTATGCAAAAGTTATGTCCTTGGGAAGTTGACATATCAACTACCCCCATCATCCTAGCCCACAAACCTTTTGGAGTTTCATCTTCCGGGGTTAGGATTTCATATTTTATTTATGTTAAAAATGCCTCTAGAGCCTCATTGTAAATATCATCTTTTGGCGAGTTCATCCACTTTATATTTTGATAGTTTCTATACATTTCTCTAATTAATAGAAATTACATATTACTGTATCTTTGTGTTTCTTGCAATATTTTTGTGTATTTCATTGTTATATATCCCCCTTCATTTTTTTCTAAAAATAAACGAGATCAATAGTATTAGACCATACTTCTCCTTGTTGTCTCTTAGTGTATGTCCCCAACAAGGTTAGGATATAAAGAGTTGGTTATTGAGCTAGTTTCTCCTGAGGAAATCCTCTCTTCTCAGCCCAAGTGACCTCCCATGGGGGAAGAAAACAGAGACAAGGGAGAGGGAGATCCTATCAATATGTTGCTCGTGAAATCCCTCATGCAATGGAGGAACGATATGTTGGAGAATTTTTCCCAAATCCTTCAATGACTGCTGACAATAGCATGTGTGTCTTCATCAAGTAGTCACTTTGTAGACACTTCGCCCTTCAGGATAAAAGTTAATTTGGATATTATTTTATTCGAAGTTTAGATCAATGCATTTGATTTATAAAAGTGGTTAAATATACTAGAATTTTATTTCTTTGTCAACAAATTTTATGATAGAGAAAATATCATATTTAAGCTCATTAAGGTTTTCCCCCATGTCAAATATTAGTGGGAAACATAATGAGAGAAAAGTTCCATAGAATATTGAATATTTAACATCAAGCCCAATTTAGATTTTTTATGGATGCGGTCAAGGAACAATATTACCCTATTGAAAACTATGATGACTAGTACATGAGATGGACCATGTTTCATCAAGAGAGGGGCCAAACAATGTATGAAGTTCAATAATAGCTTTCATACCTTGTGCACAAAGTTGTGTATCAAAGACTCTTAGCGACATCTGGTTATAAAATAATGTAGGGCTCTACATAGGTACATCGAAACTGAAATGGAGTTTCTGGAAATCTCATCACTAAGACTCGCTTATCAAAATGTTGTCAAAATCGAGTAGAAATTTAAGCAACAGACCAAGTGGGAATTTGGGTCTACAAATCCACAACAACCAAAGTATGGTAAAGGAACCCCTAACTCACAGAATAACCAACTTCAATAAAACTAATCAAAGATGCATGAAAAGAAGAGTAATGGGAATACAAAGAAGGACGCTTGAAATTGGTGCGACTTCAACAAAATCCCTTGGAACAACACTGATGAATCTTTCTGGAAACAATCATTGATAGTGGAGCTCAAAGAAATAGAGTTGAGAACCGACTTGGACTCTGATTCAAAAAATAATAAAAGGAAACAAATCATTGATGCAAAGTCCACTACTACCGTCATGAGCAAAACAATCCAATCAGAAGAACTAGAGGATCCTAAGAAGTGGGGATGCCTCTTCCATTCACAAATGTGGGTGAAGGGGACCCCACTACATTTCATTGTTTATAGTAGAAGCCAAAATAACCTCATCTCAAGAGATTTCGTCAAGAAATTGGCATTGTTGACAACACCACACCTGTAACTATACAACATTGGGCGGCTTTGTCGGGGTCGATATCTCCACATTAGCTAGTAGTGTCGTAGGTCCTATGACATCAAGCCCTTCAAGGATGAGGTATTGTGTGATTTTTCCCCATTAGAAGTCTGTGATGTTATTTTAGGCCAGCCATATATGTGGAAGTGTCATGTTTTTTACGTGTCTCAACCTTGTAGTGTCATTGTTACTCTGGGGGGTCATCTCTATAGGATGCCATAGGCTGTTCCAAATACTATCACCACAAAAAACAAACGCAAAGTAATCTATCATATCGCAAAGTTTATCCTCTTCATGATATCGTTATAAGGTGAACATAAAGAAATTGAAACCACTTCAAACTTAGCCCAAGATCTTTCTATCCAGCAGAGGCATATTGTAAAAGAGCACAAAAAAATTGTTTCTTCACCTACGGGAGTGCCTCCACATTGGCAACTCAAGAAAAGTTATAAATAATCCCTTGATACTATTTATGATGCATATTCGTTGACATAGTCCTCCCACACTCTGGAAGATCATGTAGCTAGATTGGTTAAATGTATCCAACCCCTCCAGCAACATGTTCATGAAATCCTTCAACAAACTAAGTACGACAACTTCTTCAGGAAGGAAAGAACCTCACCAAGTTTTAGATTCGACAAAATATTTCCCGCAGACTTGATGTAATGGATGCCATTGATTTCTAGGGATGGAGGAATGAACTAGGTGCATATTGGTGGGAACCCACCTATTCAACTGTCTCTAAATATAGTTTTCCACATTGGTAGTTTTTCTACAATGTTTCAGGTCTGAAACTTCTACGATCATTTTGAGTCACTTAACGAAATTCTTTTTCATGTTTATGGGCCTAGGATATAGACAAAGGCTCACTTGGGTCCAATCAAAAAATTTTCTTCTAATCTATGCCTTTTCAATAAGTTATCATGCAACCCAAATGGAGATATTATAAAAAACTTACGCCTTCGGGAAGTTGACGTATCAACTACCCCCATCGGGGCCCAGAAACATTTTGGAGTTTCATTTTTTGGGGTTAGGTCTTTGGATTTTGTTTATGTTAAAAAATAATTTGTAGCCTCATTGTAAACACAATCTTCAGGAAAATGAGCGTAACCATCACATCTCTTCTTAGGGATAAACTACCACCTTTCTAGTGAGTACACCCCCTCTATATTTTTATAGTTTATGTACATTTCTCTCATTAATAGAAATTTCATATTACTGTATCTCTATGTTTCTTGCATTATCTCTATCTATTTCATTGTTATATCTTTGCCTTCATTTATTTTTAAAAATAATCCAGATCACAATCACATCATGGTATGACACCATTAAATACTGATGCTAATGTTAAAAGAAATAGTGAATGTTTTTACTGTGGCAAGATTGGACAATATGCTAGATATTGTTTGAAAAAGAAATATAACGATTCAAAACATATAAATAGAAGGCACATTGGTCACTTTAAAAATAGACGAGCAACAATGCATGATAATTTCAGAAATATTACGCTAATGACTCAAATGTTTGGTTTGCTTATTTTGGTGCCTCCATACATATGTCTTGTAATAAGGATTGGTTTGAAAATTGTCATGAGACTAATAATGGTGTTCACAGATATATATTGAGGATGATATATCACATCAAATAAAAAGGATATGGAGATGTGTATGTAACCTTTCGAAATGGTTCACCCCGATGGGGTGACACTTAGCAAGAGGAGGGGGACAGGTGGAAGGCACAGTTGGTGGGGGGAGTTAATACCCCAAGCCACTGCCCTCGACACAATTAACTCCCCATGGTGTTCACCATAAGGGATATTAACTCAGTGCACTTGCAGGAGCTTTCGGAGGAGTGATCCATCCAGGTCACTGGTACTAGGCATCTAAACCAGTCCCGTCAACCTTCAATGGAGATGGGAGGGGCATCAATGGATCCGAGTGATGATAAAAAAGACCAAGGCCCACATTATTACTGGTTGTTTGCAAGCTACCACCTCTGCTATGTGTTTCTCAACCTTTCTGGCCTCCTTTATAGCCTCCTATGTCACCTTCATAACTCCCCCGACCATCATCACCCTGACTCTGTGGTTCTCACCATGCATCGAGATAGAGGCAAGCCTAGACGTTCCACCAAGAACAAGAATGCCTACACCTATGACAACCGGATCACAACCTCTGAGTGAGCCCTGATTGCCCATTTTAGCCATCCTCGCATACCCTCCATGAGATCTCAATCCACCCTGTGCATTCCAAAAGAGGAAAACCTGCCTACCTCACCCGAGACTCAAGCTTAGTCTCCCCTTCGCATTCCCAAAATGGAGACCCCATCCCTCACTGAGAATTCTCCTCCGCCACCCCAACACTCACTGACTATCCTCAACATAATCAAAGAGGAGGCACTTCCCTCACCTCAGCATCCAGGCACAAAGATTGATGTCACTGAGCCACATTTAGCTCCACAACTAGGCCTGAGCCTGGTGAAAACGGAACCCCCCCCCTCACAAGCCAATCCTCCCAAGCCCTTATAACTCCCATGACTTTCAACCTCGCTCATGGGAAGGAGTTTTCATTGTGAAGGAGTAAATGCTCCCAAGTTGGCAACTGACAGTATATGGGGAGACCCCAATTACAGTGGAAGATGCAGGCGAGGACATTGTTGAGAAAGGCTCACACCACACCTATCATCTGGTAGTGGAGAATTTGGAGCTTCTCTTTGACATATGAAAGAGGTAGGACGAGCATGTGTATGGACAAAGAACTATCGATCAGTGACTGGATCTGTTGTATGAAGCACTCTCAGACGCCCCACCTCATGCACAATGCCCCACCTACAAGCAAATTTTTGTCTGAGTCTACACTATCCATGGACATCCACATTCCCCAAAAGCTTGATGCAGCCCACCCCTTTCTTTTGTTCTTGTCAATTATCATTTTCAGAATGAATAGTGATTTTCTTTTTACTCCTTTTCACAGTTTTGTAAAGATCATAGTAATGGTGGCTCTGAATGAAGTCTTTCCTATGCTAGCTAGTGGGAACAAAGTTCCTGTTGATATTCTCATCTTTTTGCTCCAATTTTTGTTAACTGAAACTATGCCATTATAGAAATATCACTGCTTGGAGCCACCTATTTTGGTTTCCCTTAGGTTGCGGAATAGGTGTCTACCAAACGATAGACAGGTGCACACTCATGATGACATAATACAAGGATCTCTTTTTCATTTACAAAAAAAAAAAAAACTTTCCAAATTGTTGTGTTAAACAAATTCAAAATGTCATGTATGTGCCTAGTATAAAGAAAAACTTAATCTCAATTTCTTTTAGGATATGATCCTAACTCCTCCCCATGGGTCATTAGTTAGTAGGATATGTTTTCTATTTAATAAAGGCCGAACTTATTTAATAAGGCCTAATAAATAAAGAAGAATAAGTCAATGTAAGAAGACCTAATAGAAGCTTCTTCTTCTAGAAAGATCTTCCTCTAGAAGTTTTCTTAGAGGGTAGAATTAGTATAAATAAGAGTAGGAGACATTGGATATCTTTTTTTGAATATTATTGTAATAGAGCTCTACTTTTATAGAAGTTTCCCCCTTGAAGAGGAAAGTGAACATTGCTATCATAATAAAGTCTCTCTTCTTGGTGATTATTTTAGTTTTATTTTGGTGTTCTTCTCATATTTTTTTGGATATATCATTATTATTCTATCATTTCCTACTAGATATTTTATGTTCTACATAATATATTGTATCAACAATATTGCAAGTGGTATCACAACTCTTTCTAAGGCAATAGTTGTGGGCTATATTATTTTAGGGTAGATATGTATTCCGACTTATTTAAGCTACAAAGATATGTCGTTATGTGCATAAACCCATGGTCAGGGAGTCATACACATAGAAAATACAAGTGTTTCTTAAGCACACATCTGTTGTCTACCCTTGTAACCCATGTTGGTACACCTTTGAGTGGTAGTGCATCAAACAAGAACTGTATATGGATCATCCTAAGCATATTGAATCCGTCCATAGATAAAACGATCGCTCGCCTAACTGCTATAGTGTCACCGAGAACAAAAATCAGGAAGTGACTCTCTATTACCTGGGTAGTCAAGTAGTACAGATAAAGCTACGGTCTAGCCTCCTTAGTTGGTGCCCTGATATACTGGGTTGAGTACTATTGTTGGAACCCACACATATATAAGAGATCTATAGGACAAGGAAAACCATTGACTGTATATTCCGTGTAGACCCTAACCCTTGGGAATAGAACAATGAAAGAAAATACAAGATCTATTGTAGTGCAACCTTTCCATGCATTGGGGTTGAAAAATTACATCTTTTGTCCTATTAAAAATTTGAGCATTCTTATTTTTCACTATTATTCAGTTCAAAGTATAACTTCGCAGAGTAAAAACTAAAATTTGGGCTTTTCAACACCCTTATTTGTGACCTATACCATTGCATTCCTCTCTTCATTCTGATCGAAGTGGTACCCTTCAATTTTAAGCCGTTTTATCCTATGTATCAAACCCCCTCTAGGACACCTTTCTTGAGACATATCCCATTGGATTCCTCTCTTTTACCTAATCACTAAGGTACCTATCATTTTTAAGCCCATTTTTTCCATCCCGACACCTCCATTTCTTCCTAATCCTTCACCATGCTTACCACACTCTCTTAGTCCCAAGAAACCCTAGAGAATAAAATGTCCCACTTGGAACAACAAATCGATGAAAACATGGATTCCCTCCAAAATGAATTCACTAAAGCCCTTGAGAAAAAATTCAACAAATTGGGGCAACTCTTCAAGGGTAAGAGTGTTGAGCCAAACCCATAGAAACCTCAGTCTTCTCATTATGAGCATACTTATTCCTCCCTTTCCCATTGGGGTTCTCAACCTTCTTGGAATAAGGTGCCCAAAGTTGACATGCATAAATTTGATCCTTCCAACACATAGAGGTGGGTTTCACAAATGGAACAATACTTATCCCTTCGTGATATTCAATATGATGGGACCAAACTCTGTGTAGGGTTTTTGTACTTGGATCAAGAACACTTACAGTAGTGGTAGTGGCATAAAAAATGTTATCGAGGACCTCCTAATTGGAACATGTTCTCCAAAGCAGTTTGTGTCGACCCACTAAGTTGTGCCAAACTAGATCTATCATAGACTTCATCATGACATTTGAAGAGTTGTCTTTCCATAACTAGGGATTATCTAATGAGTTTTTCCTTGAAGTTCTTATCAATGGTCTAAAAGAAGCTATCAAGGCTCATGTGAACATGCATCATCCTAATAAGTGGTTGCAGGCATGTCAATTTGTCAAGGAAGCACAGACCATCCTCCAAGTTCCATCTGTTGGAACACATATAATCCTGAACTTTTGAGATTTACATCCTCCACTTCATGAAATTATAATCTTTCCCAAAACGGTAACTTAGAGAAGAACCTTCAAATTTTAAATCAAATTCAGTTCTCGTTAATCAACAATAAAGCGCACATGATATTTGTCGTTGATGAAGTTTTTTCTTTTGATCGAATGATTCTAATTTCTATGGAGTTTTGGAGTCTTCTCATGGTTAATAACATGAATCACTAAAGGTCGATACAGAGCTTCACGCTTCAGCTATTTCAATAATCCTTAATGATAAAAGTCCTGAAACCTGAAAGTGTTTGTTCATCACTTTTCCTAAACCTTTGAAGGACAAGAGTCACGGTACACGTGTATATTTTGAGTCTTCTTCAAGTTGACATGTTTCATCCTTTTCTAACATTTTCGTTTGAAGAGTCATTCGATTCTAAGTAACACATGGCACTTCCCTTTTCTCAAAACCTCACTACGAGAGATGACCCTTCACAAATATAGAAAAGAACTAATTCATAAATCACCGAAGCACCAAAATGTCAAAGAATTAAACTTTCATTAATTAAGTTGATTATGGTAAAGATATGATTAATGACATTGCACTTCGGGGTTCAAATGTTCACACTTCATCGAATCCTAAAATCTCCGAAGTCTGAATCTCCAAAATACTTAGAGTTAAATATGATTAATTATGAGTTAAATTGATTACCAGATAATTAATCACTTCACAATTTCAGGTTTCAGAGGTTTTCTCTCGAGATACTTTGAAATTTCCCGAAGTCTGAACTATTGAATCACTCTAAATTAACGCACTTTCTAAACAAGATTAATTAAAGTGTTAAAAATGATTTTCCAGAGATTAACCTTTGCAGATTTGAGATTCAGATAATTCTCACTCTATCTCATCTAAATTTCCCGAACACGAACCGCCGAATATTAATGGAATTTATGACAAATCAATAGTAATGATTTTTAATGTAGATTGTGGATCTCGAGGGATCTTGAATTATAATGTTTTATTAATGTTAATAAAGTTTATGCCAGTAAAGATATACTAGAATCAATGGATTTGATGTGAATAAAAATACATTGATTTTGAATTTCATTTTCATATTCTACAAAGTAGTAAGTTTTATTTGATTGAGAAGTCCACACAATTATTTTGCAATAGGTAACTGCGTTATGTTCTCTTGATATCGTGGCACCATGAAAGATGATGAAGAATATTGATGCGAGTAGTGAAGGTTCAAATCCGAATGCGGACGTTCTGTCATAAACTACGCCGCGAGCTATAGACTTTGTTAAATCTTGGACACATGTGCTCGAGATTCTTGAACATGAGATTATAAACAACCCAGAAGGGATGAAGTGGATGATACTCATGAAGCTAAACTCATATATATATCCCAATCATAGATACATAAGATAGTTGCGCTACCGAGACTCATGTCGTATACTGACATGATAAGTTGGGCCCTAGAAAACGTTGACGTCTAAACCAAGAGAATTTTCAACTATCAAAAGTTTGTTGTTGGGTATTTTTGACCAGAACACCTCCAAGTAATGTATAATCTATATCTAAAGACTAAATATAATTACAATGTTGCCTTTATGTTGGATTTTGAGAAACAGGAATGCATACAATACGAAAAGAGTTATCCTGATATAATCAAGTCCTAGTGGGGGCACCCAGAGAAGTTTAGGGCCGATGCATACAATACGAAAAGAGTTATCCTGATATAATCAAGTCCCGGTGGGGGCACCCAGAGAAGTTCAGGGCCGATGCTCATGGCATGTATTCCACAACGTTGTTGGATACTCACATGATTTATGTAGCCATGATGATATGTAGACTTTTTGGGAAGAATAGTCATACTCATTTCCCGGTGGAGTGGTTGTCGGTCATGCACGAGGTGGCCGAGAGCTACACTTTTAATTGGGCCAAAATTCTGTCGAATAATCTTATGAAATAAATTATTGAATACAAGTTGGATAAATTAAAGGGGAAAACGGCCCCTTTCTATATGTTTGCGTATTTGATGGATTATATTTGTTTCATATCCCCTTTCCCACTAATCAATTGGAGCTGGACCATGACCAATGCAGAGCCTATCCAGTCTTAGCATTCCAATTTGTTGGAGGAAAAGGCCAAAGATTTATTTTATGAAATATGCCACAATGTAGTGGTGCATGTTCATATAGCCATATATGGTCAACCCCCTCCTTGGATTTCAGACATGATCATGGGAAATTTTGGAAAACTAGAATATTGGTTCATAAAAGAAAAATTCACTTATAACATGGTTTTAAGATGCTCAATTCCTCCCCATGCTCTCCAGGATTTTTACTAGACCGACTGGTATGTAGTGAGATAACTTACCAGACAGTAATGGGAGGCATCAACAAGGAGCTTAAGGAATCCCAGAAAAAGGTATGGCCTACCTTCCTTATCCAAGTTGGTATGTTTTCACTATTTGACTTTGGTCATTCCAAAGTGGAGGCTTCAGCTTTGAAGGATGTCAAATTGGTTGACATCGAATTTAAAAGGCACGACCCACACAAAATTATGGAGAACCACTTGGCCCAATACAACATCAAAAGATATGTGCATGAAAACTCTCCACGTAGTGAAAGATTTAGGGGAGTTAGGTATTATGAGGAGGTGCTAAACAGATTCCAAACCTTGTCATCAGATCAATAGGCCAGTTTCCTCACTTTACAAAGACACATGAGAAATAGTTTTTCGAAAGTACTACAAGGAGAGTTGATAACCTCTCCTCCTTGTTACACATTATTTTCGTCATCCCTATGATCGTTAATGATGTAAACCTATATGTTGCCTTCAGAAGGGGTCAGTGGCCTGAGTTCCTAAAGAAGGAAGCCAAAAGAACTTTTCTTGAGAGAAAATGTTGGATTCGCCTTTGTAAAAACCTTATAAAAAGGGAAGTTCGCAGGTTGCTATATAGGCAGGGTGCGAGAATGACCAATTCTCGCAGGTTGCACTATATCCAGGGTGCGAACAGTTCGCAGGTTGCACTATAGCTAGGGTGCGAACATTCCAGCACGTGGGAAAAATGAGCATTTTCTCGAATCTTCTAGAAGGGGAAGCTTCTATGGTGAGGTGGCATCCGAATGGTTTGGATCTTACTCTCTTTCATGATTTAGTGGGATCATCCTAACCTCCTCACCTTATCTTCTTCATCTTATAAAAGGAGAGGAGTTCTCATGGAGAAATTTAGCTTGGATGAGCTTGTGGGTTCTTAGCTTTTGTTGGTTCTTTGGCTTGGAATTATTAACTTTATTACAGTGGCTTTGAGATTTTCCTTGTCAAGATAGATTGTGAGTAGCTATCAGATATATGGTTTCAGAATCCTTGGAGCAAGA
>SNQJ01S0077058.1:34490-48816 GCA_010110895.2 Picea sitchensis | reverse complement strand
CTAGCTGCAACATAATTTGCGACATTATCTGTGATAACCTGTACCACATTCTGCACCCCCACCTCCTCAACTACTTCATCCAAAAGACGAAATAGTAAATTTGCATCTTTCACTTGATCAGATGCATCCGATTTAAGGAACATAGTTCCTTTAGGGCAAGCAATAAGGAAATTGAGAATGGTGCGGGATCGCTAATCAGTCCATCCATCAGACATGATTGTGCACCCTGTTTTAGACCATGACTCGAACTCTATGAGGTATTCCTTTACTCTTTCAACTTCATTTTTTAACAGATTCCCTCTAATATCCTCATAACCAGGTCCCTTGAAGCCCAATCCACATGAAGCTACAACATCCAACATAGGTTGATAATAAACAAACCTTGCAACATTGAAAGGTATGTCTACATCATACCACCACCTAGCAATGCATTCCCAAGCAGCCTCTCTTTCTATCTTCTTCCATTTGGCATCAATAATGGGTTGAGAACCAAGGGTAGTGTGGGGTAAAAAAATGAGTCAAGGTTACCACGAGGCCTTTTGGATGCTGATGCACCAGCACCACTTCCACCGACATGTTCTACTTCTTCCCTAGGATTGGTATAAGGATCACGCCCAGGGATTGGGAAAGCAGAGGATTCCTCAAAACTAGGCATTCTATCTTGAAGATCACTATCAAATCGAGTTCCACCACTACTTCTCCCCACCTCTTTTCGAACCTTCTTATTCTTGGATTTATCTGCTTGAAAGCCATCAAGAAGGCCCTGCATCTCAGTTTTTAGTTCATCAGAAACTGCCAAACATGATTTTATATTCCCCGTTGCATTGGCTAAATGTTGCTTGATCCTATGATACCTCCCCCACCAACCTCCTTTTGGCAAATAATTACAAACCATTACCCTATCAATCAATTGGCAATGAAGCCATGTTGGATCCCTCTTTTCTTTAGGAGCCATGGCAACAAATAAAAATCTGCAAATAAAAACCCTATGTTTTTTTAATTGCTAGGAGAAAACAACAATAATTTTTTCGGAGAAAACAACAACAATTTTAAGGAGACTAATCACTATGGTTTTTGGGAGTAAGTGCATAGTTTACATACCTTGAAAACAAGCTCCAAATCTGCCCAAGAAATATGCTCCAAATCAGCTCCAAATATCCTCCAAATCTGCTCCAAATATCCTCCAAATCAGCTCCAAGAAACTCAGCAAAAGAACTCTCCAAATGAGCCCAACAATCACCTCTCCAAATCAGCCTAACAACCTCTCCAAATCAGCCCTGCAATCAGCTCTCTAAACTCAAGAAAATCCCTTAGCTCACAAACTCAAGAGAATCCAAATGAGTAGTGTGAGTGAAAGAGAGGGGGTGGGGTTGCCTTTATAGCTTTATTAGGGGCTCTAGACAATTCTAGAAGCTTCCCATGCATGCTCCCTTTTTCAAATTTAAAAAAAAATCGATTCCCCCCTTACTTTTACGGCCGCGGGTCATCTTCACGGAACCGGCCGGTTCGAGCAAAAAACCGGTTCCATATGGAATTGGTCAGGGGCGGTTCGGACTGGTGGGGGCTGGGAACCGGTTGGACCGGTCGGTTTTACCTATTCCGGTTCGGTTTTCGTAACAATGGGCTATACCATAGCCTCTTGGTACCTAAGAGGGACTGCAATTTTGTACTTCATTCATGCTCCTTTAGGATCCTAAAATGGAGGGCTTGAAGGCATATCAAATCTTTTGAGCACCGCATGGGAATTTCATGCATTAGTTTTCTTCAGATTTCATTTATTATACCACCCCCTCCCCACCATTAAAAAATGTCATTACAATGCATATCGTACAAAAATATCATTACAATGCATATCGTACAGAGTGGATGGATGGGCTAATGTGACAAAGAGGGTCAACGTCTTCAAGTGTTGTCCCCAAAATTGTTAATCTCACCATATGTACCTCCCATGAGGGAGAGAGAAAACCCTATACTCAATACAAACCACTGGAGGAAAGAGGCCAGACATAAACAAAGACACGCCATAGTTTAGCAAATGAGGTCCACAAGGAGGCAATGACCAGGCTATCATCATAGGTAGTTGTGACAATCACATGAACAAGAGAACCCACCCACTTAAAGCTGGGCACATTGATGGACAATGAGATTGGATATTTGCGTTAGCTACCACAGGGGGAACATCAAAGTTGTGGCACTTACGAACTTGAGGCGATGCAATGATGAATGATGCTTTGAAAGTGACCATGGCTATCTTGAAGAGCAAGCGCTAGATACAATTAGGAATGAAGCCATTTTAATAACACTCGAGAGTGAAAGATGGAAATCAACGTGAAGGATCCATTAAGAGTGACTAGGACACCTGAAGACCATGGATGAAACCTGCACCCCAAAAAACTTTGTGGGGTACCCAAAATTGGGTAAAAAAGGGATGTCACTGTAATTTTGTACCCCGTGTTGAGTCTTGAGCATTCTTTTGAGCCAATTTAGTGTTCGGATCTGCCCTGTGGGAGGTCTTGCATTAGGATTCCTTCTTGAGTAGAGTGACCTGAGCACAAGCCCTTACAAGGCTTGTAGGCTTTGTTGGGATTTCTGTACTTGATTTGTAGCCTAACTATGAAGGGTTCACTGTGTAGTAAGAGGTCTAGGGACGGAATGGCTGAGCTAGTGTGAGTGCTGGTAGTGAGGAATCCCTATAGTTGAGTGAACGCTGGTAGTGGGTGTTGCGTGAGTCTGCACCGGTTCGGCTGGCATTAGGATTCATGTCGGTTATTTATGGCTTGATCTTGCTACACTGTCTAGGGTAGAGAGAGATAGAGCTAGTAGGCAGGCCCTTATACTCATCATCTCATAGCCCATCTCGGGGGTGGTGTCTGTATTGGATCCCTACGGCTAGGTGGTAAATCACTCCTTTGCTGTGATTTCGCGTGTTCACACTTTGTGCAGATAAGTATTCAGTTGTTTGGTAAGCTGTATTTCACAATGTATTTTTTTAACAAAAATGGTTTTTTTTAAGGATTTGCCAGCTTGACATTTCTGGCAAGCTGAAAACAGATCTCAAACCGATTCTTAGCTGCCTCCAAAATTGGAAACATATCCTGAGTGGATCTAGAGCTATATCCATGGAAATGTATATAATCAAATGGTAACTATGTATCTGCGGAAATGTATATAATCAAATGGTAACTATGTATCTATTGAACTCAAAGTCAGATCTCAGGTTTTATGGAACATTTGTGTCTTGATTAGGAATGGAGCAGCAATAAAGTCTCCTACATATGATAAAAATAAATTAGATGCAAACGAGGTCTGCATTGCTAACACATTATTATCATTAAACAGATTTTTTTGACTGGGATTCAAAGGGATTGAGTTTATGGCAGTTTATAATCAAGGTAGTCGCTGGTGGATCAACACATTTAATATTCTAATGTTTATGATGGATTCACTTCCTTCTGATTTCTGGTAAAATCATGCTGAGCAAAATATTATTTGTAGTGATTTAAGAATAAAATGTGGATGGACCATGTTAAAGACCTTTTGCAACTCTATGCTTTAGTAGTAGATCTTTGATTGGTGTCTCACTTTCTTCGAGCACATTAAGAGGTGTCACCTAAATTATTTGAAATGTACATATAATTTTAGAAAGTTGTCCTCAAAAGGATTCTAAAATTTGCAACGTTCAAATTCGAAAAAGTTTACAAGAAGTTATAGAAATTTGAAAAGTCCGATGACTAAAAAATTGTAAACACCAACTCAAAACTTCATTCTGAAATCTCTAGGTTTGGTTACAACCTATCCTCTTACATACATGCATGCACAAACTTAATATTGCAGTCCCAACAGATAAATAATCAGATATTCTTTCTCAATACTTCAAAATGAGACAAATAAGTACATGGGTTCAAAAGGCCTGCTCCATTCCCAAGTTACATTCCTGTCTAGCTGATACGAGGTGAATGATGCATCACATTATCAGTTGCAATACGCAAGTATTATAACTACCACTATGTGGACAGAAGTGAATGCTATATTAGAAAATGGAAAAAGAGTTGTTACTAAGGGTGCTCTTTGGCATGTCATAACCGTCAAGTCTCTCAAAGTAAGCTCTAGTCTTCACATCCCATATTTCAGTCTTCAATAATAAATGACAAACTTCCCTTGGTTTAATGAGACTTGATTAAGCGAAATAACATTTGATTCTGTGAACTTGCTTGAAAGGTTGCCTAACGTTGTTGCTTGTATTTGTAGTGAAATAACATCTGAAGGGCGTAGGATAACGAAGCTTGATCAGATTTTGCTCAATGGCAACAATATTGCTATTGTGAGTCAAATTTAATAAATTACGTGTTTATGTTGTGTCGTTGCCAATTCTTTTGTTTTCTTCACTGTCATATATTTGGAATGACAAGGTACTAATCATCTTTAGTCCTCAATGCAGCTTGTCCCCGGTGGTGGTCCTGAATGAAAAAAATATAACATGGTTTAGCTTTGCAGTTAAATTTGTTTGAGCAGAGCGGAATCATAATTTATAAACAAATAGCAAGAAGTTTGTAACCATACAAATTCTTAATGAAATTTTGATGGGCAGTCTGATGAAATTATGTTCTCTAGCTTTTGCTCACAAGAAAGAGAACAAGAACAAGAAACATTGTAGTCAAAGTTTCAAACCTTGAGTATCTTGATGTAGAGGTGCTTGCGTTGTTAGATTGCAGTTAAACACAACCATTAGCACGTTATAAAACAGATATTAGCATTCAGATTCTGTTAGCTTTTATATAGACAGAAAATAGTGAAAACTGATTCTATAATGATAGCAGTTTATTGAGACAAACAGTCCATAGAAACTTTGCTATGAATGATAGGAAACACATCTAGTAGACAATAAGTTTCTTAAGATTGTTAAAACCAATAACATCAGTCAATTTAAATGTGTATTCTGAAAAAAAAACATCCTTTGTTCATGTCTATCTAGCTAGTTGCTATGGACAAACTCTGTATGTAAAACAAAAGGTTTATAAATTCCAAGTCTAGGACTTATTGAGCTCTTGCTGGAAACCTATGTTGCATGCTAGGGGTTTAGATGCACTAGAGTATTGATGTGGCTGTGACTTGCAAAAATGGGTTTGTGCTGTCAGAAGTTTTGATGAAGGTTGGATGAGTGCTTGATGGCTTAGTGTTTGACTTGGCCATTTTTACAAGGTTTGTTTACTATTTATAATGGTTTTTAATTTCCCAAAGGATATTGGATAAGCTCAATGTCAAATCAGATTGGGTTTGTTTTGAGCCTTTGCATGAAGTGTAAGATAGCCATTGATTTTGGTTGATGATTTGGCAATGCAATTAAGGAATCAATATTGACTCAAAGGGTTGCCATGGGGGGTAATCCCGACATAAACTTGTGTATTATGGAGTTTAAATTTTGCAACAAGGAGAAACACAGTATATGTGGTTACATTTTTAAGCCCCTTGGTATTGGGCCATTACATTTCTATTGTTATATTACATAAACTTGTGTAATATGGAGTTTAAATTTTGCAACAAGGAGAAACACAGTATATGTGGTTACATTTTTAAGCCCCTTGGTATTGGGCCATTACATTGCTATTGTTATATTATTGTAGTCATTAGTGTTAGGATGTTTAACTGTACCCTTTTTCTCCTATGTATATATCAATAATATATAATTTTAATGATCATCAATAGTTACTTGTAAACATAAGGTGTAAAGAAGGTTGCCCTCTCGAAGTAATATTGTTATTCATTCACTTTTTATTATTTGTGAGGTGTGACATTGTTTACTCTTTATATTCTTATGCTATTTGGATTAATTGGACCATAACATTTGATATTAGAAGGGATGATCCTTGGGTTCACTCCTTCAAATGAGTCATCCTACCATTTTCGCTCATCCTTTTTTGGGTCATTGGAATTGCATGGAAATTTCAGTTTTGATGGAGGAAATAGAAAAGTACATTGGGTAAAATTTTGAGAATATGGTTCACCATATTTTCATAGTTACACGTTGTACAAGTTAGGATTTTTATCCAATCCTCAAACTAGGTTTAAATAGGTGGTTTCAGAAAACAATCATAGCTAGAGATTGATAGGTCCAATTTAAGTAAAACAGGTGCTAGGGGAAAGAGGATGGATTGGGGTACATGGTGCTAGGGGAAAGAGGATGGATTGGGGTACATGCCCAAAATTTAGAACTTGAACTACTACAAATGCAGAGTGACGGGTCGTACAAGTTCACTTTCCTAATATAGGGAAAAAATAGTGAGTTGTGGTTAATCCACCATAACTTTATGTTGGAAGGTCCAAATTGCATGGGATCAATGGGAGCTTGAACATGACATATCATAGTACATCTTGGTAAAATTTTTATCAATAAAAGATTAGAATTAACAAAGTTGTAACAAGGACAAGGTCCTTTAGCAAAGCAAATCCAAATCAGGGCTTAGAAGGCGTGTCATTTTAAAACTATCATAACTTTTGATTGGAAGCTTAGTTTATGGTGATTCAAAAGGGGTTAGAAAAATGAAGCAAAGGATAGTGTATAGTTATGCATTTTGATACCATTTGATGATAAGTTCTTGAAAAAGGATCATTATCATGGGGAGAAATAAGATTGCCTTTGTAGGAGCAACAAAAGTGGAAAAGGATGCCAAGAACAATTATGGAATTTCTCATTAATTGGAAGAATCAAACGACAATAGATGCAAACTTGGAAGGATGAGTTCTTCATACAAAAGCATCCACAATGAATCGAGTGTCGAGGGCAATGCTTGTCTAAAGGGGCATGGCATATTAAGCCCTTAGGTCTTGGGCCATTACATTACTATTGTTATATATATATATTTTTGGTAGCTAGTTTTTGTATTACCTGTTATAAATTGAAATTACAGAGTAGAGTGTCAACACTGGTGCTAAGGATGCCATGAGAGGAAACTAGCCCCACCACCAAGTGTAGAAGTTCCAACAAATTGTATTGTAGCAACTATATATATGCCAAGTTACAAAGTTTGGCATGATATGAAGAGTTCTAAGTATATAATTGTAACAAAAAGATTAGCCTTGCAACCTTGCAGACCAAGCTACGACTGTGTAAACCAAAAAATAACAGGCCATAAAAACTAATTTAGAAACATAATTGTAAGGGAAGGGATGCTCCAATGAATCTGGCCATTTAGGAGCCATGCTAGCCCAGAGAAGCTCCTCCTTGTTGCGTTGCTGTTTGGGATCTTCAACTCTAGAGTCCAATAGCCAATCTAGACATTTTCCCATCAATTCTTGCAAGGATTTCTGCTCGTCATTGTCTTGACGGAGAGCTCGAATAACGTTGTGCCGCGCCTTTGTGAAGACAGGGTGGGGTGGCAGAGGGGGATGAGAGCTTGAGGCTTGGACATGGTCGAGAACATAATTGGTGGGAGTGGAGGAGGGAGGCGGAGTGGGGGTGGTTTTTTCCTCAAAATCGGTGGAGGTCGAGAAAGCATGACATGGCTCCATTTGCGAATGGCAAGCACAGTTGCAACCAAGGAAGAACGAGCTATGAGTACTGTGGCTGCGAACTAGAGAGTGATTTCCACTTGCACGTTTGGGATGGCCTCTCTCACGAGGCATGAAAGAAATATAGGGAAGATGAAGTGGGAGACTAAGTGGAAATTCAGGAGGCAACACGATGATGAGATCGAACCAGAGAGAGGCGAGACTGGAAATGAAAATCTGTTGATGGTCTAATGAGCCCAGAGCGACAAGAGGTGGGGTAGGTGAGAGCGTGATGCAAAGAGTGGCAGGACGAGGTTCATTCACTTTGATTCCAATGCACGAAGGACGATTGGGATGAGGGCCATGATCAAGGATCAAGTGAATGGATTGATCCTTATTGAATGACTGTCGTCATTCATCAAGATCGAGGGAGGATGAAACGATGTCAGCTTGTCCATATGACACCACATTGATTTGGGTTGATAGCACCCCATCCAATGGAGATATTCTTTCAAGCTATATCTAAGCAAGGAAGGAAAAAAGGATGTACAGGGGTTTGAGTGGTTGAGCAAACAAGATCTTGATCTAGGATACCAACCCCTACATTGGAAAGCTTATCAACAACACGTTTGGCTTCACGACGAAAATGTTAGGGAATTAGGACAAGGTTAGGTAGAATGAAGGAACTAAGGAGCTCAAGGCCGTTGAGTAGTCGCCAACTAGGGGAATTTTGGCAGGTTTTGATCCTTTGAGAAGCTTGGAATTCTATAATGACTTGGGAGTCTCCTTCTATAATTAATTTGTGGAAGCCTCTGAGTGTGGCAATATGGAGGCCTTGGATGAGTGCCCATAGTTCTGCAACATTGTTGGTATCAATTCCCAAACTTCTAGCCATTTTGAGAACAATATTGCCTAAATCATTTCTGAAGACAACTCCAAAATCTGCTGGCCCAGGGTTTCCTTTCAAGGCCCCATCAAAATTGAGTTTAAGAAAGCTAGATGGGGGCAAGCTCTAGGAGGTGGGGCTATGGATGGTGGGTGGTTAAGTGGGGGTGGAGGTGGAGATGGAGGCGAGAGTGACGTGCTAGTTAATGAGGATGATTTTTTTTGTGGGATCACAATTGAAGTTTTTTGGAGTCCAGGGTTGGGAGCGAACTGTTTCTTGGATACATTGTATTTTATGCCAAACTTAATTTTCTGTATGGATCACCGATTGAAAAATCCTTCGGTTTCTCTCTTTCCACAATTGCCAAACAACGAACCTAAGGATTAATTGTCAAATTCTATTGAGGATTGGGTTTTTGAAGGCTTGATTTCTCCATTGTTCAATAGTGGTTTTGATGCTTGCTGGGTCTCTGTTTGAGATGTGCATGATTTGAGCAACTTGTTGCCAAATGAAAAGGCAAAACTCACATTGATTAAGAAGGTGTTCGATGGACTCCTCGTGCTCGTGGCACAATGGGCATATGGACAAACTTGTGAATCCTCTTTTGAGTAGATTCTACCAAGTGAGAATGCGATTTTGAATTAAAAGCCAAAGGAAGGTGCTTACTTTAGGCCATAATTTCGCTCTCCAAATTTTATTCTAGATCTCTTCTTTTTCCAAAAGATGGTGCTTGGCCTTAAGAGTGTAGGCTTCTTTGATAGAGAATACCCCTTTGGTGGTATGATCCCAGCGGAGAATGTCCTGGTCACGATGGATATGTATCTTATGTGTTACCACTTCTTTGTACCAAGGTGCCATGTTGCAATCTGATGGTAGACCAAGGTCTTGATAACTGCTTTTCCAATCTCTCCAGAAAGAGTGGGCTGAGTGGTCTTTCCAAAAATCTTGAACTGTTGAGTGGGTTTTGTGTTGCATGCTTTGGAGAATTTCTTGCATATTTTCTTTGGAATTTAGAGGGGATATCTACTGGTAGGAATCCGACCAGAAGAGTGCAGTTTGAGCATTTCAAATTTCCCAAAAAACATGATCTTGTACAAGTGTACAATTACTCCAGGCGATGTTCCAAATTGAAGAGATGGGATGTTGGTTGTTGAGGAAAATTAGATTGTTTTCCTCTGTTCTAGGCACGTATTTCTGCTGCCAAAGTTTTGCCCACAATTTTGATGGATGGGTGAGCCACCTCCACTAAATCTTCTCTCCCATCACCTGTTTAAGAGTACAAGGATCTCGTAGACCAAGGTCTCTAGAGTATTTGTGCTTGCAAAGATCATCCCACTTCACTAGGGCCCATTTTCTACCTTCTTTAGTACCTTGCCAAATAAATTTTCTCTGGATGGATCGAACAACGTTGAGGATGAATTTTGGGGCAATGAGAGTTGAAAAGAGATAGATGAGAATGACATGTAAGAGTGATTTCAAGCGAGTGAGACGACTAGGAAAGTTGAGAGATCTGAATGTCCCGAAATTGAGACGATTTTTTAAGGAGTCAAGGAGAGGTTCCCAAGAGCTGTTGCGAATGGAGTTCTCAATTAAGAGAACACCTAGATGTTTGGACGAAAGGGAATTCCGGGAATAGCCAAGAGTCTTGGAGAGGTGGGATTGAATTGCTTCTGGAGTGTTGAAGAAAAATATTTGGGATTTGGCCAATTTAATGGAGATATCTGAAGCCGCGTTGAAATCTATGAGGCTTTTGTGAATGGTTGAGGCTTCCCTGGCAATAGCTTCTCCTAGCATCATTGTAACATCTATGAATGGACAGTGAGAGACAGGTGCGTTGATACCTGAGAGATGGAGACCCTTAAGGGTGTCGTTGTCAATGTGGGCCTTAATGTAACGATCGAGGCCTTCCACCATGATAATAAAGAGGAAGGGAGAGAGGGGTTCTCCTTGCCGAATGCCTCTAGATGGGGTGAAGGTTTTGGAAGGGGTACCATTAATGCGAATGGAGAAAAAAGCGGTGGAGATAAGCTTTAGGATCCAATTAACCCAGTCTGAATGGAAACTGAAAGCCAAAAGGATGTTTTTTAGGTATTGTCAGTTGAGGGTATCAAAAGCTTTAGTGAATTCAAGTTTGATAAGCATGCCTGGAGTGCAGTAAGATTTGAGTGAGTGTATTGCTTTGTGAGCAAGAATCGCACTGTCCAGGATTTGTCTTCCCTCTACATATCCTGAATGTTCATTTGAAATAATAAAAGGGAGGAGAGGCCTGAGTCAGAGAGAAATTACCTTAGTTATGACTTTATAAATGACGTTGCAAAGGGCTATGGGTCTAAACTACTTTGGATGCGAAACTCGTTCTTCCTTAGGAATGAGAGTGAGGAAGGTGGCATTGAGAGCTGGGAGGATATTTTGAGAGCGATGTGACTCTTCCACAAGTTGACAAACCTCTTCCCGAACCATCGGCCTACAGTAATGAAAGAAGTCTGGTAAATTCGTACGGGCCTGGAGCTTTACCAATGGACATCCCTTTGACTACTTGATCTACTTCTTCAATAAAGATCGGATGAAGTAGAGCCATGTTTTGATCTTCATTGATAATAGTTGGGATGTGTCTGATGATCTTACCTATTGCAGTAGTAAGATTAGGGCTAGGCTCAGTGAGTAAAGATTTGTAATAATTGATTAGGTCCTGTTCTATGGTTGCATGATCCAAAATGGAATGACCTTGCTCATCTTCCAACCTAGTGATTTTGTTGATATGGTGCCTTTGAATCATTGATTGGTGGAAAAAATTTGTATTCTTTTCCCCTTCGTGAAGCCATTGCACATGGGATTTCCGGCGCCATAATATTTCTTCTTGGGCATAATGATCATTCAATTGTTTTTGAAGAGAAGCTTCTTTCTCTTGAAGTTGTTCAGAGCTACCATTTAGGATAATTTCTTTCTGAATTTCTTGCATCTTCTATTCAAGCTCCTTTTCTGTTTGGAAAATGTTTTCGAACATCGTCTAGTTCTAGATTTTGAGATGTTGCTTGAATTTTTTTAATTTTTATTGGAATCTCTACATGATAGTGCCATGAGTCACCTCTGCATTCTTCCACCAGATGGGGGCATTCTCCTAAAAGTTCTGGTGGGAGAGATAGAATTTTTCAAAACGAAACGACTTGTGCCTGGGAGAACCGACCATGTCTAACTAGAGTTGGATTGGCCAATGATCTGAGCCCGAGGCAGGAAGAATACCGGCTTCCATCACATGTCCTTCCATCACGAGTGACTTAGACATTAAAAATATGTCTAGTTTGCATGCAATTTGATGAGAGCCTGAGCGACGGTGAAACCAAGTGAAGATTACTTCTTCCTTCATAGAAGTCAAGATCAATGAGTCTAAGGGTTTTAATGGAACCCTGGAAGGATTCAACTTCTTTGTCAAGTTGGCGTAGCCCTTCTCTTTATTCCTCTAGGGATTAGATTAGATTAAAGTCGTCGCCTAGAATCTAGCTCCGTGTGCCAGTCAGAGTGCCTAGGTGAGTAAGGCTTTTCAGGAAACTACATTTTTCTTGAGTGTCTTGCGGTCCATAGACATTAGTTATCAACCTTGTTTTATTCGACCCTATGAGTCTGTAGGTGGCTAAGAGTGTCCATTTGGTGGAGTAGAAGTCTTCTAAAATGATTGTTGCTGGGTTCTAGAGGATGGCCAAGACTCCTGCTGCTCCTTTGGAATCAATAAACATGAATCGACTGTTCTTCCAACTTTTGGAGAGAAGGGATTCTGCTATTGTGCCTGCGCATTTGGTTTCTTGTAGAAGTAGTATGTCGAGATTCTCTGTCATGATGTTGCTTCGAATGATTCTCTGTTTCGTCCTTCCGTTGAGGCCCCCTATGTTCCATGAGATTATCTTCATTGGGAAAGAGGATTTTGGGGTGGGAAGAAGTCATCTGTTAGCTTCTGGATTTGATTGGAATTAACCATGTACCTGCAATTTCCTGTATTAATTTTTGTGTTGATTTCCGACCTCTTTTACTTGCTTCTTTAACTTGTTTGCGTGGATATTTGTGCGGCTGTGGGTGGATGCCTAGTCCGTTGTTGGATCTGGAAGTAACTCCAACTGTAGAGTAAAGGTAAACCTTATTGAATTTTCTGAGTTGATTTAGGGGGACTGATTTAAGTTCTTGTTTTCAGTAAGTTTCCTCGAGCCTTACTAGGTCGATTTCGGCCAGCTCCTATTCATCCCATTATGTGTCCATTTCTCCTCTTGTCTCATGGATGGGGTCGTCTATTGTAGTGGATGATAGGGGCGTTGGGAGGATTTGTTCTATGATGGGTTCAAGGGTTTCTTTGGCTTTCACTTTTGCATTGGATGTATTGGTGGTTGGAAGAGAACTATTGGGGGGAGAGTCGTCTAAGAGGCTATTTAGAATTTTAAAGGAGTCACTGGTAGAGGGTGCTCCAGAGGGATTAGGTTGGTTTTTCTTAGGTATCTGGTGACGACTTCCTTGGACTTGGGTGAAGCCATCCTTTGACTTATCTTGAGGCTTCACTGTGGGAGGAGGGGTGGCATTTAGAGGGAAATCAGGAAAAAAATGACCATGCTCATGACATTTGCGACAACGGAACGAAATATGTTTATAATCTATTATTTGCTCCCATTCTTCATCTTGATACTCCAGTTTGATTGAGCTTGGCAGAGGATTTGAGATGTTCATGTAAACACGTATGCGTGCATAGGAAGTGTAGCGGCTCTGCTTTGTAGCTTTCGCTGATTTGACAAAGATGCCCAAGGTATTGCCAATTCCTTCAAGGATTTCTCCCAACCATAATTCTTGGGGCAGAGAGTAGAGCCTAATCCATACCAGGGCGCATCTAAAATCCTCTTTTTTCGAGTTAAAATGTTTTGTCCAGAATCAAAGGTAAAGACCTGCAGAGTTGTAAAAATAGGGTTTGTTTTCAGAGATTCTATCTTCGTCTTCCAAGTTATGGAAGATGGCGGTAAAGAATCCTTTGGAACCAAGTTGAAGGTCATAATTCCCTTTAGGTTTCCACCAAGTATTGATTCATTTAACAAGATCATTTTCAGAGGGCCACGGGCCTAGAAATTTACCAATGAGAGCATGGTCTCTTATGTATTGAGTTTGAGCACCTACTTAAATGGAGCTGATCACATACCCGGGGGTCGTGGAAGCTTGAGGAATGCATTTTCCTGGTAACCAATTGCGAGCCACTTTTGGATGAGAGGATTCAACATCCATCTCCATCCCTTTGTTTTGACCTAGTTCTTCCTGAAGTATCTGATCTCTGAGGTGTGATGACAAATCAAAAGAGGGTTGCACGCTTGTGTTTCCATTCGTTTTGCCTGTTGTAACTTTGCAGTATGAGGCAGATTTCGCCCCCTCGTCGGATTCCATCAGCTGCGATTCAGTGGACTAGCTGAGAGGAGGCTGAAAGCAGAGAGGGGCATCGAATACAAAACCTTAGAGGCACTTCTGCATAAAAAACCCTAACCAAAGCGCTTTTCGACATTTTTCTTCTATCTTCTTCCCATACCAAAGTTATTGTTATCAGTACTGGTATGCCCATTATTTGTAATTGTACTCTTTATCTTTATATATATTTATTTTTTTCCTTGAAAAAAAATTAGAATTTTATTCACTAAACATAGATAGGAATGGGCGTATAGTATATAATCCTTTGACCGAAAATTAAATTGTTAAATAAAATCCAATAGGAATTTACACACCTATTGTTGGGCCTAAAAAATATCACATTTATATCCTTTTTTTCCTTCACTATTCCTTACATTTCATCATCCCATTAACCTTCCATCATACCATTTCCATAATGATACTTGGGTTTCTTCTAATTATTTTCCATTGTATTCATTTTAGTATTATAAGTGAATTTATGATTAAATCTTAGAAAAATGACATATTTTCATTATATATCAAGGTTGGATGAGT
>SNQJ01S0077056.1:36582-47632 GCA_010110895.2 Picea sitchensis | reverse complement strand
TTATAAATTGCGCATAATTTCATAACTTCTTTCATTTGTATACACAGTCGGGTTCTCATTTTCCAAGTTTTTAATCCTGGACAAGAGAGTTAAGTCAGGGGATTACTCCTCATAGGAGTGTTTTGAACAAGGTTTATGCGTGAGTCGTGCATAAGCCCAATCAGGCCGAGTGTTGTAACCATGCTCTGATACCACTTTGTAACATGCCCACTACCTATAATCAAAATTTTTTCATTGTTTTCTCAACAATGAGAATCCCCGATTCACAGGTCTTCTATTTACCTACTCAACCCTCTGTACATAACCGTGGTCTTATGTCCCTTTTCGTCGGGATTCTCTGTTTTCAACCATTCTGACTCGCTTGAATGTCAGTTAGCCTCCTAGGCTAAGCTCTTGGTTGCATAGCCTCCTCTATATGACCATGGTCATAACTCCCATCGGGGCTACAGAGTTTCTAATATCGAAATTCATTCACCCCCAAGACTCGCGATCCTTTGAATGTGCCCCTAGCGCATTAGCCCTCAGGCTAAGCCTGTGGTCCACGTGACCACTACCCCGAGACCGTAGTCAAACCTCTACGTCGAGGTTTCGGGATTTTCGATATCGATGTGCATACGCCCACGGGATTCGCGATTCTCCGAATCTCGACGCGCTTCTGCTTCAGCTAGCCCCCCTGGCTCAGCCCTGGTTCACGTGACCGTTATCCCGTGGCCACAACCTTACCCCATTGGGGTTTCGTGTTTCGCGATTTCATAAGGGGTAAATACCACATCCACGGGATTCTCGATATCCCGATGAACCAAACGCCGAGGGATGGCTTCCCTTGTCGGAACTTTCCCAATCGCTTTGATCTCCTCCACGCGTCCCTCCATTGGACGGTCCAGATCCTTATCGGGGTTTTGAGACTTTCAAGGTCCTAGTTCCTTCGACCTCAGGAATGTCGATTTCTCGATGCGCCAAACGCCGATAGCGCTTGATCTCCTCCACGTGTCCTCTGCCAACGGACGGTCCAGATCCTTGTCGGGATTTCGCATATTGCGATTCCCAACTGCAAGGGTTTCACACCTTCGAAACTCTGATTCTCCGAGATCTGTTGACACGTGTTCCACCTAATGGACAGTTATGATCTTGTCGGTAAATCGTGGATCGCGATTCCGTATGACAAGATTTCTTTGTGCTCGGATACTCCGATTCCCCGATCCCCGACTTCCGGGATCTCCTGACACGTGTCCCAAATAATGGACGGCTTAGAGCTCATCGGGATATCGCAGATCGTGATTCCAAGCGGCAAGATTTCTTTGCTCTCGCAAACCCCGATTCTTCGATGCTCGACTTCTTTGGATCTCTTGACACGCGTCCTCAACTATGGATGGCTCAGATCCTCTCGTGGCTTCGCCACTTGCGACTTGGAGCATCCAACTTTTGGACTCCTACCCCGCGAACCTCCGAGCTCATGAGATCCCTGGATCTCTGCCACCTGTCCTCGTCGGATGGACGACTCTGATCCGTTTTGCCCCTATTCATGAGGCTTAACCCTCGTCTATCTTCCTAAATATCTAACGACTGTCGGGGTTCCTAGTTCAGATCTGATGATTCAGATCGGTCCCGATGCCGCGCCCTTTTCTACTGCTCTTCGGACGTGGAAAAATCAATGGTCCAGATGCTCTCATGGAGCCTGGGGGTCTACGATTTAGATCGTGTCGGGAAATCGCGTATCGCGATTCCAAGCGGCAAGATTTCTTCATTTCTGGAATTCCCGATAACTTCAATATCCCGATGAATCTTTAGGGACTTTCCTCGGTTCGCTAGGGCTTAACCCCGATGTAACTCCTACCAGATCTATGGTTAGCGGGAGTTTTGCTGCTGATCTGACGGCTCTGAGGCCGCTTTTGGGAACTCTTCCATAACTTTATGGACGGGGAAATCAACGGTCCGGATGTTCTCAGGGATCAAGGGGATATATGGCCCTAGACTCTTCACTACCCATGAGGACACGGGAAAAATCAGGTGGTAAAGCCTTTAACGCCCTACCTTCTCCTGCTAATCTAACGGTCGAGGGGAAACTGTAGATTTCCCCGATGAATTCTCATCCGTCGAATCGATATTCCTTCCTTGAGCTGCCATCTCGGGTTTTAAGGGGATCGTTCCTCCTCGTACAGGATTATTAAGACTTGCACCTTCAAGTTCGTATTCCAGGTCCTGGGTAAACCTTTCCAAGAAGGGAATCTCTACAAGAGATCTATTCCGGGCCTTCCTGGATATGGGTGAGGGGAAGCAACTTCCCGAGAATGGGCTGGATGCCTAACACAGTTCAGCCTAGGCATAATCAGATTCAGTTTATCAACGTAAGTCATGCACGACTTCCTCTATTATAAGCATATGCTTATTAATCATTATCCAAAACATTGCACAGACATTCTTACATAGGAATCATTTACACTTTCACAGGCCTATGAGCATTTACATATATTTATCATTCTATGAATTTCAAAAGGCAATATGTGAACAAAACACTTATCAGAAGTGACTTCAGAAATGGGTGCAACTACTGAGAGGGGTGCTCATTTCCACCCAACCGTAGGCTCAACGATTCCCAATGGATTTACCACTAGCCACCCCCGAGCTGAGACCACAATGCTCTGAGACCGCGTCTCTCTGTCTACCAGTGACCAGGAGTGAAGGTTGCAATCCTTCCTCCCTGCTATCACTCACTCTGCGTAAAAATTGCCAAAGTTCCCCTCGCGTGTGCCCCCTTCCATCGCTTCTGCCATACGCCTTATCCTCTCACGAGGTTGCGTGTGGCATGATTATCCTCGCGCCGATCAGGCCTGATGGCTCTATGGATGGGCGGTTCACCATCCCATCCCTCATCAAGCCGCTCGCCTACTAGCCTGCGAGACATTAAATTTGGGGGCCAGCGAGCCGCTTTTGGTCCTCCGGGCCAGTGGAGTCCAAATACGGTATTCATTCAGGGTGGAAGTTAACGCCACCTTTTCAGGAGCCTTCCACCACCATCGTGGTCTCTTTTCTGCACATCCCCTCTCAACAGTCCTGCAATAAATTCAAAATATTATTCACATTCATTGACCTCTTCCTGCAGGTCCATTTAAATCACATATTCATATTTATGAGTTTGCCATAGTCCTTGGCCAGTCCAGTTATATTTACAAACTGGGGGAAACAGGGTGTTACAATTAAGGTATGGAAACATCATACAATAGATCATATTATGGACGGGAGCCACTCATGTTCACTTGCCGCTTCGAAAACCCTAGAAAATGGTTGATTTTAAATCAACGATATCATCACTTTTGGAGCTTCAATTTGGATCTCTTTGTTTTTAAATGGGTTATCTTTGCAAGAGGAACTTTGATTTGTAATTTGTCGAACAAATTCAACACTAATTATTACAGAAATTAACAAAATTGTGTGGTCATCCACAGAAAACCCCTGAAAATTAGCACATTTTAAAATGTTAATAACTTCACTTCCTAGACTTCATTTTGGACGATATTTTTTTAAAATTGGTTGTTTTTTCGAGAGGAACTCAAATATACAACCATTTTCTACAAAATTTGCATAGAAAACTATAGGAATTGTCCGGAGTGTCGTAAGCCTCTTTTTTTTCTTCGAAAAATCTGCAAAAAAGAAGAAAAAAAAAATTGTGTGGTCAAAGAAAGTGATCTGATACCATTTGTTAAGTACCAAAGACCTGAATACAAAAACACCACAATAGATCCAAAGAACAATATAGAAAAATATTCACTTTATTAATCTAAAACCCTTCAGGTAGGGCAACACCATATAAATCATATTAAGGAAGGGATCCACTTATGTTCACTTGTCTCTTTGAGGCGACAACCTCCTAATGAGCTATTGCTCCAAATATAATACTTCTTGACTTCCCCATAACATTGTTTTAACCCCCCTATATAGTGCTACCAACCACCTAAGAACATTCTAGAGGTAGAACCTTCTAGAAGTGGAACCTTCCAGTAATCCCTCTTACATTTTTTGTATTCACACTATTACATGTACGTGGTCATATATCTATTAATACTCTCATTGGCTACCTAGGGAGGTACCCAATGGGAGTAATAATAGATATACAACCATGTACATGTAATAGTGTGAACACAATAAATGTAAGAGGGCTTACTAGAAGGTTCTTCTTCTGGAAGGTTCCTCCTCTAGAATGTTCCTAGGAGAGAGAGAGAGAGAGAGAGAGAGAGAGAGAGAGAGAGAGAGAGAGAGAAGGCTATATAAAGAAGTGTAAACAATGTATTATAACATAGTGAAGAATATTATTATTGTAGCAAGCAAGTATTACTTGGGAGTGCATTCCTTCCATAAGGAATAATATATGGTGTTACCCTACCTCAAGGGTTTTGTTTATTTCTTATGTTGAGTATTTTATGTGGATGATTTGAGTTATTTTTTAAGTTATATTTTCAGATCTATTGAGGTACATAACATTTGGTATCAGATCTCTTTCTTCGGCCAAAAAAAGGAAATTTTTTTTTGTTCTTTTTGCATATTTTTTCTAAGGAAAAAAGGGGGCGACGCATTTCAGACTTAGTTTTGAAACTTTATGAGTAGAATTTGTAGAAACAAATTGGATATTTGAATTCCTCTCGGATAAATACTCAATTTCAATTTTTTTTTTGTCTAAACCAGAGTCTAAGAAGTGAAGTTACTAGCATTTTAAATTCTGCAATTTCAAGGTTTTCCAGAAAAAACTACGCGATTTTCACGGTAAGCTATTTTTAAACCCTAGTTTTTGTTGAAGATTTCTTCCAAGCAAGATGATTTTTACTAGAAAAGATGATGGCCCTAGTATTGAAGAATATATGCAATGGTTGAAGTCAATATGGAAAGAGAAGTGGAAATATTGTCTACACTATGGTTTCAAAGAAGATGCTATCAAATGGTGGGGATCACTTGACTATTTTGAGTGGAGTGCACGTTCTAATGAAGCACGTGGAAAATTAGTTTTAGACAAGTGGTCTCATGCAAAGTGTAAGGATAAACAAAGGACCAAGGGTTTATTTTCATGTGGCAAATCTATATTATAGGTTCGTGGTTGTATTCATAAAGAAACAGTCATTATTTCTATTAACCCTAGTTGCCATCAAAATTTTATCAATGTTCAATTGGTTAATAGATTGCAAGTTCCTGCAAAGAATATTCAAAACACATAGGTTGAAGGTGAAAATATTCCACTATTTAAATATTTGAAGATTACAATGGACAAATAAGTGTTGCATTTTGATTTTCATGCCACGTAAGAATGATGTGGATGTTATTCTTGGATATCCTTGGATGGAATCAGTGGGTACAACTAATGTCAATGTGCCAAAGAATTTTATCAAGATTTGGTATAAGAAAAAGAAAATTACATTGCAGGATGTGTCTCCCAGTAAGAAAGAAGGGCCCACAGAGGTAAGCAAAGAAGTGATTGCAGAGTCTGAAGTTGAATCAGAAGCAAAAGCTACATAAACAATTACAACAAAGCACCAGAAAGAGCATAAAAACATAGAAGAATCTCAGGAACCACATGTTGAATAGTCCAAGCAAGTAGACCCGAGAGCTAAGGTTGATGTATATCACCATCCACACAACATAGAGAAACAACAATCATCCAGGCAGGGGCGTGAGCATCAACATGCTTATAGACCAGCATGGCACCGGAAAGGAAATCAATGAAGAGGTGCATGGAGAAATACTAGCACTGCGAGATGATATCAATATAGAACAACAATCCCATGGCACCAAAGGCACAATTAGGATCAAGATTAGGGTGGCAAGGCAATAGTTGGACATCATGTTCATCTTCCATTAGGATGGATGGATTCACATACTTGGTACCAGTTGGATACATTGCTTACTTGATCATATTGTATGGTTTCTTCTCATGTTTTGAGGACGAAACATGCAAAGGGGGATGAAATGTAGTATAAGGGAGTTATCGAATAGGAGTAATACACACACACACACACACACACACACACACACACACACACACACACACAACCATGTACATGTAATAGTGTGAACACAATAAATGTAAGAGAACTTAGTGTTGTAGCCTTAATTTCCACCCTACAGGCAAGAAGGGAGTTCACAAGAAGATGAAAGCCAAAATACATGTTTTGTTTGAGATTTGGGCCCTTTTTGGAGGTCATCACAGGTCTTATGGGACACAACATGTGATGATAATCACACATTATCTATACTGCAACAAGCGATGATCTGTCAAACTTTCTTGATTCGTGGAGTTATGAAGAGATATGTGAGGGATGAGTTGTATATTCGTGGAATAAGCCTAGGACCTCAAAATATTTGAGTCTCTAGTGGTATTTAGAAGATATAGAAGCTCTTCCAAGCCTCTTCCAATGATCCATATAACAAAGGAAAGTCTTGAGCAAGAGAGGAAAAAACATTGGTAGTGTTATGTTGTCCATTTGCAGAGAAGTTTTTCCTATTCACAACACCTAGAAATCAAAGTGCCTAGCCTAATGAAGAAGCTTAGGAGAAGTAAGGAGCAAGGAGCCAAAGGAGCATTATATCATCATCCAAGGTATGAGCTTGATGTAATTTCTTTATGTTAATTAATAGATCATCAGCTTCCCCCCCAAATTGTTTGTGTTTTAATCATGAATGGTTTAGATATGATCTTATGAGTAGTAGATCAAGTTAAATCTAAATAGAAATAATGATTTTTAACACTAGGAGAAGAAARATATTGGTGTTGTTTGTTGCTTATGTGAACGAAGCAAGTTGCAGGAGCTGGAGCTACATTTCAGGAGCTGCAACAACTAGGATACATAAGGACAACCTTCAAATATAAGGTATGTTAATCTATCATCTCTTGGCATAATAAAAATTGCTTGCCCTGCTCTCCCCACATGCCAGATCCAGGAATGGTGGGGCATCATAGCCATACAATGCCCTGAAAGGACTCATCCCTATGGACATGTGATAAGAGGTATTATAACAATACTCCCCAAGGTGAAACCACTTTATCTATGCCCTCTGTTGTCTTGACACATAGTTTCACAGGTATCCCTCGATCCACTTGTTCATGATCTCTGTCTGTTCATTTATCTAAGGATGATAGCTAGTACTTGGTGTCAACTTTGTCCCTTATAACCTGAACAACTCCTGCCAAAATGCATTGAGAAACTTGTTATCACGGTCACTGACTATGTATCTCGGAATACCATGAAGTCTAAACACCTCCCTGAAAAATATGTCTGCCACCTGAGATGTGCTATACTCTGAAGGAATGGACAATAAGTGTGAATATTTGGTCAACCTATCCACCACCATGTAGATACAATATCTTCCTTGTACATTTGGCAACCTCGTAATGAAATCCATGGAGTTGCATTCCCATTTTTGCTCGGGAATCAACAATGGATAAAGCAACCCTGTAGGATGTGTAAACTATGACTTGTTCTGTTGACAAGTCATGCATTCTCTAACATATCAAAGCACATCCTCCTTGGGACCCTTCCAAGAGAATCTCTTTCTCTCCTACATGTAGGTCTTCAGATACCTTGGGTGTCCTGCTAGTGGTGCGTCATGTACCGCCCCCAAAATCTTATCCTTGAGTGTGGACTCAGGGACAAGATATATTCTGCCTTTGTATTAGATGATATCATATACTACCCTATACCTATCATCCTAAATAATACCCTCCATCAATTCACAAGCGAAGGTATTCTTGGAGTACTCCACCAAAATAATAGACTTCCAGTCTGCTGAGATCTCTGCCATGGAGAAGGTTGTAGGTCTCCTGGATAGGGTGTCAACAACTATGTTCTTCTTACCCTTTACATACTCAATGTCAAATTCATATGCTTGCACCTTACTCACCTACTTATGTTGCCTCTCATTCAGGTCCTGCTACTCCAAGAAATATCTCAAGTCGTTGTGGTCAATCCTAACCACAAAGCGTCCTCCCACTAGGTACTGTCTAAACTTGGAAAATGCATGCATTATGACCAACATCTTCTTATCATAGATAGGATAGAGCTTCTATGGCTCCCTCAACTTCCTACTCTTGAAAGCTATCAGGTGTCAATTATGCATCAACATTGCTCCTATCCCCTCACTGGATGCGTCACACTCCATTACAAAAGGTTGTGTGAAGTCTAAGAGTGCCGATACTGGGAAAGTGTTCATAACCTTCTTCATTCTATCAAATGATGCTTGTGCATCCTCTGACCATCGAAAGGATCCCTTCTTGGTGAGGTCTGTCAATGGCGCACCCAGTTGTGAAAATCCTTTCACAAAGCATCTATAATAATTGCATATCCCAAAGAATCTGCACAGCTCTATGAGTGATCTGGGGGTGGGCCAATCTAAGATTGTTTGGATCTTCTCCTGATGCACCTTCACTCCTTCAACACCAATCATGTACCCTAGATAAGGATCTATGTCAATCCAAACTCACACTTTTCCTCCTTGGGAAAAAGAAATTGTTCCTCCATAATGGTGAAAATATCATCCACATGTTTCATATGTTCCTCCCAACTCTTGATGTAAATCAGAAGATCATCAAAGAACACTAGTAAGAACTTCCTCAAATGCTTGTTGAAGATATGCTTCATACATGATTGGAAGATAGCGAGTGCATTAGACATACCAAAGGGCATGACTAGGAACTTGTAGTGCCCATAGTGACATCTGAAGGTTGTCTTATGGATGTCTTCTTCTCTGACCTTGATCTGACAGTATCCTGATTGAAGATCAATCTTTGAGAAGTACAATGCTCCATGTAGCTTATTAATCCTGGGTATTGGGTATCGGTTCTTGATGATTTTCTTGTTCAATGCCTTATATTCGATGCACATTCTCATGGTGCCATCTTCTTCTTTACCAATACTACTAAAGAAGCGAAGAGGCTAGAGCTAGGCTGGATGTGCCCACAAGTAGAATTTAGCAAATAAATGATTACATGACTAAAACTTTTAGTCACGACATGACAAAATGACTAAATTTTACTATTTTTTTGCAACACAGTTACAAATGACTAAATAGATGACTAATTTGATTATCGAGAAAAAAAAACACATCTAAATAATTAGTCACACAAATAGCAACGACTAAATAAATGAATAATTTGATTATTGGGTAAACACAACTAAATAAATATTAGTCACACAATATAATTTGTAAATTTTATATACACTATAACTATGTGGATGATTTAAAATATATTAATTATCAATGGTTATGAAAAATATATCATATTTCGTAATATTATAATATATTTTTTATAATAATTCCTGCTATCATTTCACTCATTTCACGACATATATGACAAATGTTGACAATTAATGTATTCAGACTACTCTTTGAAGTGGTGGGAGAATAGGGTTATACTGATCGCATTCATAATTTGATGAGGGCGCAGAAGGTGGGAGAATATGGTGCTCTTCATAATTTTATGAGGGCACAGAGAAGATGGGAGAATACGACTCACTTTAGGTAATTATACAACTAGTCCATGGGAACAGAGGGCATGGGTGCAGTGGTAAATATTCGACGGGACAAAGCAAGGTGAGTTTGGGGTTTCAAGTAATATACAACTAGTCCATGGGAACATGGAGTGTGTGCAGTGGTAATTATTTGACGGGGTAGAGGGAGGTTGTTACACATTATTTTGGTCACCCCTGTGATCAACTAACAATATGTGTATGACTCACTTCTATGTTCCCTGAAGCTACTTAATGAGACTTTCTCCATGAGGAATTGAATCATCTTTCTTTTCTTAAAAACCCTATCAAAGGAGATTGTCGCACCCTGCTAAATGCTTGGGGTGCGGCGATGCTTGATCGCCGCATGTTGCACCAAAATGGACTGCGACGTCGCTGCAGGCTGCTTGTGCTTAGGGTGTGACGATGCTCAAACAAGAGAAAAAGGTGAAATTCACGAAACTTATAGAATGGAATCTTCTAGAAGATGAGGTGGCCTCATATCAGTTTGGATCTTACTCGCTACTCTGATTTAGTGGGATCATCCTAATATCCTCATCCATCCCTCTTTCACCGTATATAAAGAGGGATCTCTTATGGGAAACGCTAGGTTGGCTTATGCATGAAGAATTCTGCTAAAGATTGTACTTGTGATAACTTTTCTTTAGCTTTCCAAGTTAGGTTGTGAATACTCTTCATCAAAAACATTGGAGAAAAGGTGTGTGTGTTGAAGCAAAGGGCCAATGGAAGGGACCTTGCAACATCAAGGCATGGGTTGTATTCTTCACTTTCATCAATATAATGCAGTGATACATTTCTTCCCTATAAAAGTGTCTCCATTTTTATTGTATAACTCCTTGATACTATACATAGGCTTCATTGGAATATATATATCATTGTTCTCTCTCTTTGTTAGTGTGTGCTTCTTAACAGGTTCAACATCCCACAAATTCAAAGATGGAGAAAGGATGATACTAGCGAGGATCAAATGACATTTAAATGGTATATCATTTGTCCCTCTTCGAACTAGTTTACATTACACTGAAATATAAGAAGTTTGTATTTTGCTCTGTTTTGTTCTAATTTCTTGTTGAAGTTAGGGAGATTAGTTTGTGTCCACACTTACCGATTTGTCCGATAACAGAGGTGTATTTGGGGTTTCTGGCCTGACCAATATTGCACAGAGGGAGTGGGTGCAGTGTTAAATATTCGACGAGGTAGACAAAGGTGTAATTAGGGTTTCTGGCCTGACCAATATTGGAGCCCGTGAGTAGTATTGGAGCCGGTGAGGTCTGAATTGGAGTCGTAGCCAACTAGAGGAGAGAGGTTTTAGTTAATTGGGCCATTGAAGCTCGGAGCCGACCAAAGGAGAGAGGTTTTAGTTAATTCGAGCATAGGAGGTTGTATAGGTATATAAGCAGTTTCCATGGTGGATAAAAATGTTGCGGAGAGGACGTAGAGACTTCTTAAAAGGTGAAGTAAGAATTCAAATTTGAAAGGGCCTTCTACAGCGAAGTCACAGGTAAATAGATTTATGTTTGCAAACCCTAGATGTCTGTTTGTAT
>SNQJ01S0077056.1:25269-36572 GCA_010110895.2 Picea sitchensis | reverse complement strand
ACTCACAGAGCCTTGGAGAGGATGGGTGAAGGCATACATGCCTCCCACCTTACAGGATTAAATCCTTCGCACTCAATATTTGGCAGACTCAGTGCCAAAGACTAAAACCTTTTCCAAACCCTTCATACCCAGAATGATTGAGACAGGAAGCCATTCTAGAGAGAATGGAAGTTCAAGGAGAAGTTGGATGATGAGACTAGGCGAGAGATTATGAGGAATATGCTTTTCTTCAACTGCAGAAACCCTTGGGTCCTAGGCCACAGGTGCATGGGAAAGGGAGAGATTCATTATATTGAGGTGGAAGGAGACAGCGTGGATAGTGAGGAGGAGGAGCAGGACAATGGATCCACTAGCTCAGAGGAGGAGTCAACATAAGCAGAGGAGTAACCTCCCCATAGACCACCGACACCAGCAGGATCCCGTCCTCTAATAGTCCCATAGCTGCCTAAGCAGGCTAACAGGAGGAAACCAACAAAGGGAGGAGTCATAGTGACCCTTTCTAGTCTTCCCAAGTATGATACCCTCTGGATCAGAGGGACTATTCAGTGGAAATGGGAAATCACCCGGATAGATGGTGGGGCCACCCACAAATTCATTGATGCTTCACTAGTATCGAGACAGGCACTTCAGACATAGGATTTTGAAGGGTTTGATGTTGCAGTAGAAGATGGCCACACAGTGGAGTGTCTAGACAGAGTTCCAGACTTGGAGATAAATTTAGGATACTACATAGTGAGAGACACATTTTATGTGGTTGACCTTTCTAAAACAGATGTGGTGTTCAAAGTCCAATGGATGATTACCTTGGGAAAAATCACCACCAATTACCAAACCTTGGAGATGGGATTCAGAGACCATGAAGGGAAGAAGGTTGTTCTAAGAGGTATGTCAATAGGAGCACCCTGGACAATTTCATCCAAGAGGATGGAGAGGATATTCAGACATGGGGAGGTATCATATGCTGCAAAGTGTTTGATCACTATGCAGAAGGATTCAGAGGGTCGACAATAGTATCATACAGAGATCAATAATTTGTTGGGACGACATCGACAGGTTTTTGGGTCGATTCCACTAGGGAGACCACCTGACAAGGGGTTTGAGCACACCATTGAGTTGAAGAAGGGGGCCAAAACTATGATCACACCCCCTATCATCATCCTAGGAGGTTCAAGGATGAGATAGAGAAGGAAATCAAAGAATTGTTAGTGATGGGACACATCAGACCAAGCAACAACCCATTCACTTCTTCAGTTGTCTTAGTTATGAAGAAGGATGGAACCATGAGGATGTGCATGATTACTGAGCCTTGAACAAGAAAACCATCAAGAACTAGTATCCTATCCCATGCATTAAAGAGTTTATGGATGAACTACATGGGGCAGTTTTCTTCTCAAAGATTGATCTATGCTCTGGGTATCATCATATCAACATCCGAGAGTAGGACATATAGAATATGACATTTCTATGTCACTTTGGACATTTTGAGTTCCTGGTTATGCCATTTGGGCTAACCAATGCACTCGATAAATTCCAATCTTGCATGAACCACATATTGAAGGATTAGTTGAGGAAATTAGTCTTGGTTTTCTTCAACGACATCTTGGTCTACAACAAGACATGGCAGGAGCATATGAGGAACCTGGATGAGGTATTGAGCATCATGGAGGCATAGTCATTATATGCCAAATAATTCAAGTGTGAATTTGGTAAGACAAAGATTCTTTAATTGGGCCATATCATCAGTGCACAGGGGGTATAGGTGCACTAGGAGAAGATCAGGGCCATTCTAGATTGGCCAACACCCAGGAACGTGACAAAGTTGAGGAGTTTCTTTGGGATGTGCAACTATTATAGGTGGTTCGTCTGGGGTTTTTCTCATCTTGGAGCACCGCTGATGGATCTTACCAAGCATGGGGATTTCATCTAAACTGAAGAATCACAAAAAACCTTTGATCACATTAAGAAATTCATGGGCACTCGTCTAGTGTTGGCATTACCAGACTTCACCTTGCCATTTGTACTAGAGTGTGACACATCCAGTGAGGGTATCGGGACAGTTCTGATGCAGGGAGGACACCCCATTATATTTGAGAGTAGGAAGCTCAGTCAACCCAAGCGGTTGTACTCCATTTATGACAAGGAAATGTTGGAAATTATGCATGCCTTGACCAAATTCAGACAATATTTGGTGGGCAACAAATTCATGCTCAAGACATATCACAACAGCTTGAAGTATTTCCTTGAGCAGAAGGACCTTAGTGAGCACCAATGGAAATGGGTGACGAAGGTACATGAATTTGGATTCGACATAGATTATGTCAAGGGGAAGAAGAACATTGTGGTTGATGCACTATTGAGGAGACCTGTGGCATGTTCTTTGATGGATCTTTCAACATATTGGAAATCCCGCTTGTTAGTGGAATATTCCAAGAACAAGTTATCTTGTGAGGTTATGGATGGGAAGATATAGGATGACAGGTATAGGGGCATTGACGATGTCATATTCTACAAGGACAGAGTCTACTTGGTGCCAGATTTAGGGCTCAAGAAGAAGATCCTCATAACAGTTCATGACTCACCACTAGCAGCCCATCAGGGGTTTTTCAAAGCCTACAGACAGATCAAGGAGAGGTTCTCATGGAAGGGCCTTAAATAGGATGTTATGAGACACGTCAGTGAGTGTGTGACTTTCCAACAGAACAATTTAGAGCAAACTCTTCCAACATGGCTACTTCAACCACTCCCCATTCCAGAGCAGAAATGGGAGAGTATATCGATGGACTTCATCACAGGCCTACCCAAGGTCTAGGGCAAGGACTGTATCTATGTAGTGGTCGACATATTGACCAAGTTTTCTCACTTCTACACCATACCGACATAGTATAGCACAGTTTAGGTAGTCGATCTGTTCTTCAAGGAGGTCTTCAGACTTCATGGGTTGTCAAGGAACATCATCAGTGACAGGGACAGTCGGTTCATGGGAACATTCTGGAGAGATTGTTTCAGTTGGTGGGGATAGAGATGACACCCAACACTGGCTATCACCCTTAGAAAGATGGGTAGACCGATATTTCCAACAAGTGGGTTGAAGGATATTTGAGTAACTATGCAGGTGGACAACAGAGAACATGGGTAAAGTGGCTTCATTCAGGAGTGCATTGCTACAACACCACTTTCCACATGTCCATTGTATGACACCCTTCCGAGCATTGTACGGATATGATGGCCCCACTTTGGTAGACTTGGTTTTTTGGGAGAGAAGAGCTCCCAAGGCCAATGATTGGATCATAGAGAGTCGGGATATTCTCAAGTTGCTGAAAGAGAACCTGCAGATGACACAAAACCGACAAAAGATGAGTGCGGATAGGCACAGGATAGAGCGCATCTTTGAGGTTGGGGATTTGGTTTTATTAAGACTCTAACCTTATAGAGAGTCATCTCTAAAGAAGAGTGGGGCTGAGAATCTCAAGCCTATATTTTATCATGTGATGAATAGGCGAGGTTTCTTATGAGCTAGAGCTTCTAGAGGGGAGAAAGATTCATAATGTGTTCCACATATCTTTCCTCAAAAATGAAGTGGGAGAATTCATTAGCACATTAGAGGATCTTCCCCCTTTGGATGAGGAGGGACAGTTGGAGTTGGTTCTGGAGGAGGTTTTGGAGTTCCGGGAGTGGAAAGTGAGGAGCAGGGTCATCAGAGAGTGTTTGATCAGATAAAGAGGGCTTCCAGTAGAGGATTCTACTTGGGAGAGAAAGTAGGTGTTGCAACACATTGGATTGGTATTGCTTGAGGAAAAGCAATTTCGGGAAGGGAGGACTGTAATGTCTCTTTCCAAATAAAAGGAAGGGAGAAATGTAATGTCCCTTTCAAAATAAGATCTCCAGAGAGGAGGATTAATAGTCTAAGTTACCCCAGGAGACCATAGCCGTACGCAGGGCAAACAAGGTTACTAGAGGTCTCTTCAACTGAGGTTGTTATAATTCTAAAGTGACATTGAGCTAAAAGGGTTAAAATTTATTTTAAGTCATTATGAGCAAAAAATAGAACAAACGAGCTAAAAATGGAAGTCAACAGTGAATTAGGGTTTCAACAGTGAATTAGGGTTTAGGAAAGCTATAAGAGAAGGGTCAATAACCTAATTCATCATTATGAAAATTATGACTTGTCATTGAGGAGAGAGGCGCCTCTCAGGAGAGATATTTCAGTGGATTCCAGGAGGAAGGCACTAGTTGGCTGATTTCGGTGTTGAGAGACACACCCTAGTCACCGGGAACATCACACAAGTCTTCCATCATTCTTCAAAAATAGTTACATAGGGTCCAACAGCAAGGGCACACTTATCTAGGGTGAGGGTGTAGCTCCTGAAGAGGTTTAGTGGATCAACTTGTCCCATCTACGGAGATTTCAGAGATTCCCCTTTGACCGAATGAGAGGAAGGAAAGGTGCATCTTTTTCCTGGTTCCTCATCAGATTCCAACGGAGGAATCATCTGGGGTGCATTTTCTAGACTTGGAAGTGTGACACTTTTTGTAGATACATTCGGGGTTCCCGAGGAAGAATCAGATCAGATTCAGGGAAACCCTTCCAACCCATTTCCTAGTAGACCAAGGCGATCATTTTGAGATACATCTCAGTTGATTGCTATGGTGGAATCACTAGGGCACATTTTTCCAGTGAGAGAGGGGCGCATTCTTCCAGGGGAATCCATCTGGGGTCCACACCCACCAGCAGAGGGGTCGGTAACTCGCCAGGACTGAGAGCTAGAGTAGGGTGCACCATTTGGGAAAGTTTCCAGGCCATTCCAAGAGGTATATCCGCCAGAGCGAACTTTCCAGACTTCTAGCAGTTACTGTGCAAGAGGCCATAGTTCCATCTCATCCATTGATCTTGTAGTGCTCATCTATTATTGGGTATTATCATTTAGTTTGCTTATTGTATTCTAGCTAATATCCTTTTGTATTTTGATCTAGCCGAGTGATTCATTTTATTCAGCCGCATTCAACATTTGTACTCCACAGGGATATCATAATATAAACTTTGCAGTCCTTTGTCGCGTTTGTTATTTATATGACCATTTATATGCTGTAAACAATTAATCCTACACACACATTACCAACATTTCCTAGACTATCCAAGTCAGGAACATTATAGCCCCTACATGGGATTCCTTCTGGGATGCCATTAAAGAACAATACTACCCTATTGGAAGCTACGAGGACCAGTACACCAGATGGACCACCCTACATCAAGAAAGGGACCAGACAGTACCGAACTTCACTAATATTTTCCATACCCTACACACCAAATTGGGTATCAAAGATTCTGAGTGTCATCTGGAGCTCAAATACCACGGTTGTTTGTATAGATATATCCAAACTGAAATGGAGTTCCTAGACATCACCTCATTGGGCACAACTTATAGATACGATGTCAAGATCGAGAAAAAATTTAAGTAGAAACAATGAGAGTTTGGATCTGCAAACCCCTCATAGCCGAATTAGGGAAAAGGAAACTCCAAGACATATAGAAAGGGATCAAGTCAAGATGGACACCCTCCGGACAATCCGTCCAAGCTGCAACACAATAAGGGAAACGAGAAGATGAATAAGGACATGGAAAAATGGTTTGAGTACCATAAAATTCCTTGGCACAACACCAACAAATGTCACTCCAAGCAGTCCCTCGTGGCCGAGATGAAGGCTTCAAAGTCAGAGGCTGATTCTTATTGTGAGACAAATCCTGATGGAGGGAAGAAGATTATCGATGTTGAACCCAGTGCCATGGTCACTACCACCAAATTCTGGCCAAGTGAACTAGAAGAACAAGAGGAAGGGGAATTCCTCTTTCACTCACACATGTGGGTCAAGGGGGATACGATTCATTTCATTGTCGACAACGGTAGTAAGAAGAACCTGATTTTAGCAGAGGTCATCAAGCTGTTGGAACTCCCAACAACACCGCACCCACAACCCTACACCATCGATTGGCATCATTAAGGAAGAGATCTTCGTGTCATCCAACAGTGTCGTCTTCCCTACGACATCAATCCTTTCAAAGATGAGGTACTGTGTGATATTTCTCCCCTTGAAGTTTGTGATTTTATTTTAGGACAACCATATTTATGGAAGCATCATGTTGTGTATGATTCTAGACCCCGCAGTGCTATTATTACTTTGGGTAGACAATTGTACAGGATCCCAGAGGTAGCACCGCCTACTGCTATTTCTTTAATCTCTGCTAAGCAATGCAGTAAGGTCATTTCACAGACCGAGAAGTTTGTCTTCTTTGTGATTTGTGGTCATGGTAAGAAGAAGGTCACTGCCAAACTGTGGCCTCTACATAACACCTCTCTTTGTAGTAGGAGCAAGTGGACATGATCATGGAAGAATATAGAGACATATTCGCCTCACCTATAGGGGTACCAACACACTACCAAGTCAAGAATCCAATTGATCTAACCCCATGCACACCTATACCTAATGGACCAGTATATCGATGCTCGCTGATGGAGAATGAATAAATCAGGCGTCAGATCCAAGCTCTTCTTCAAAAGGGGCACATCAGACCCAGTTCCTCCCCTTATGGAATCCCTATTGTACTGGTTCAAAAGAAGGACAAGACTTGGCGACTCTACATTGATTACAGAGCCTTAAACAAAATCACAATCAGGAACCGCTACCCCATTCCCAGGATTGATGACCTTCTTGACCAAATCAAGGGGGAAAAGTTCTTCAGCAATATTGACCTAAAGTCTGGCTACCACCAAGTTCCCATCGAACCAACTGATGTCTGGAAGACAACCTTCAAGTCTAAAGAAGGTCTCTTTGAATGGCTAGTCATGCCCTTTGGATTAAAAAATGCACCAACCACTTTCATGAGGTTGATTGATGATGTATTAAGACCATTCACCAACTCCTTTGTGGTAGTACATTTGGAAAACATCTTAATATTCAACAGAACGTGGGAGGATTACATACGGCATATTGAATAGGTTTTGAGCACTCTGTGGCAACACATGCTTTATGCCAAATTAGAAAAATTCTCTTTTGGCATGAACATGGTCCAATACCTGGGCTACATTGTTGATGAGAATGGGGTACATGTTGATAGAGATAATATCCAAGTCATCTATGACTGGCTAGCCTGGACCACATTGACCGAGCTTAAGAGATTCTTGGTACTAGCCAAATTCTACTAACGGTTCATGTGGGATTCTCCCATATTGCATGGGCCCTCAGCCAGGTGATCAAGGGTAGTGGTAGGGTAAATTTAATGTGGGGGAAGGAGTAGCAATGAGAATTCGATGATATAAGACATCTCTTGTGCTCTACTCCAGTACTGTCCTTTCCTAATCTGCAACAACCATTCGATATTGAGACGGATGCATATGAATATGTTGTGGGTGTAGTTCTCACTCAGTGTGGGCATCCTGTGGGATACCATAGTGAGACACTCTCTGATATTGTCTGGAAATACCCCACCTATGACAATGAAATTTATTCCATTTTCCAAGCCTATTTTCAATGGAAACATTACATTCTGGGGAAAGAGGCGATCATACACACTGATCACAAGCCTCTGTAGTTCATACAGACACATGGGAAGTTGCAGAATGAATTCCATCAGAAGTAGTCCACCTACGTATATAAATTCCATCTCAACATCAAGTATAAAAAAGGTATTTCCAATCATGTCACTAACTGCCTCAGTCGGCCTCTTGTGGTTGCACTCACCATTGTGTTCCATTCCCATGGACATGAAACATCAGAGTGGCCCCAAATTTATCAAGAAGATTCGAACTTCAATACCACATATCAACTCTTGGGTATAGGAACCATTGTCATTGATTTTCACATTCAGGATAGACTCTTATTCCACATGGGCCATATTTGTGTTGCTACAAGCGAGCGTGCAAAGCTGATTTGGGAATCCCACTACAGTCGAGTGGCAGGACATTTTGCATAGAGAAAATTGTGGTTGTTCTTCAGAAACATTTTTATTGGACAAAAATTTGACAGGACGTCAGCAAGTATATCATATATTTCACTGCGTACGCCATTTCCAAGCTAGCCATCAAGAAGAATGGCTTATACACCCCTCTTCCTATTCTCAAGAAGTCGTGGGAATCCATCTCAATGGATTACATGTGTGGTTTTTCATCCGCCAAACATGGAAATCACTGTGTGTTTGTGTTTGTTGATCAGTTTTCGAAGATGTCCATCCTCACGGCCTATAAGAAGAATGTCACAGTGACAGATACTGCCAATATCTTCTTCGAATGAGTTTGGGTCCACTTTTGGATACCAAAGACCATCATCTCCGACCGCGACAACAGGTTCCTCAACATATTTTGGTTGAGTCTCTGGTCTTTGTTGGACACGAAGCTCACAAAATCCACTTCTTTCCACCCCCAAACCGATGGCCAAACTGAGTTCATCAATCGAATGATTGTGCACATCATGTGCATGTACAATTCTAAGCATCCTCGTACATGGGATGAGAGTCTCCCATATGTCCAACATAGTTACAACATGGCTCTCTGTAGTTCCATCGTCCATAGCCCATTTCATGTGGGTCTAGGATTCCAACCCTTGGGACCCATTGATGTTGCACTTCCTCTTTCCACCACACAAACAAACTCTTCCCCTGATCAGTCTACGATCAACAAAGCCACCAGATTCATTGAGCAGATTCAACACATCCACTAATAGGTCTAGGAGATTTTGCATAAATCCAATGCTAAGTACAAGAAGTGCCATGATCAACATAGGGTACCATAAAATTTTCAGGTTGGCAATAGAGTTTGGTTACATTTGCAAGAGGAGAATCTCACCGGCTCCCATAGAAAGCTTCGTCCACTTCGTTATGGTCCTTACACTATCACCAAGTCTGTGGGTAGAAATTATTTTGAGCTCAATACTCCACCCTTCCTTGGTCTGCATCCATTATTCAATGTGGACCTTCTTCGACCATATTTTCCACCGTTATTGGACACCTCTGAGATCATCGAAGAGATGACACCCTTAGAGCTCAACCCTGACTACATGGAACAGGCATCCACTGATCATATAGTGGACACATAGGTCAAGGGCACTCGCCAACAATAGATCCAACTTTATCATATTGTCAAGGCATGAAAACTCCTACACCAAGGCAAGTGGCTCACCCAGGGCCAAATACAACAGAAGTTTCCTCACCTAGTGGGGGAACTCAATGAAATGGAGACCATTTCTTCCTAAGGGGGGATGATTGATCTAGGTGGATATTGGTGGCCACCCACCTATTCCAATTGGCTCCTCGTGTTCATTTTTGTTCAGCACGTCCTTCTGTATTGATTTATAATTGTGAGTTCTACACTTTTGGGGATGTCTGAATCCCCACACATTCTCCAGGTGGATACGGGTGGCCTTTCGCCTAATCCAACTGGCTTATTTTGTATGTTTTCATGTCAGCACATATTTTTGTACTTCTAGGGCCATTTTGGAGCCCTAAACGTTGTTTTTTTAACTTGCCATAGTCAGACTATAGACAGAGTTAGAGTATGACAATGCAATGTGTAGTTCTCTAAAATACCTTTCCAATGGGCTATCACACACCTAAAGTGAAGGTTGTATGCAAACGTTGTGACCCTAGGAAGTTGAGGTACCAAATTACACCAACTTACCCATAGGGCCCACATGACTTTTGGAGTTTCACCTTCTCGGTTTAGGTTTTTGTATGTCTAGGGTTTTGACATTCATGAGTAAAATGAAAAGGGCCTCTGGAGCCTCATTTTATTCCATTATTCTTAGAAGAATGCAGATAGAAGCCACATTTTTTCTCAGAGATAGATACCACCTTTTGAGCAAGTTTAAGTTACGCAGTTTTACATTTTTAGCCTATTTCATTATTTAATAGAAGATATTGTTCATTGGATATTTGTGTTATTCTTCCTATCTTTGTGTTTATTGTATTCAATATTTTAATTAGTTCGTTCCACTCCTAAATCTAGATCACACAGTCACCTCTGAATCCATTGACCAGATGATGCAAATCCCAAGAAATGACTCTACGATCCCTTTTTCCATTGAATCCCTAAATGACATGTACTAGAATCTCACCTTCCACCAAAGAGCCCAGATTTTTGAGATTTTTCTCTTTGAGATGCTCAATTACCCAATAAAAATCCACCTTACTCATCATCCATCTTCACTATCAAATCCAACCAGATCATTTCCATGCTTTATTACCTGTTAGGTTATTTCTCAAATGAATGGGTAGATGAGACTATTCTAGGTTTTCTATATATATTTTCCACAGAAGAAAGAGTTTCACTCAAATTCAATTTCAGTCAATTTCTGGCTGATAACATTCATGATCAACTTTTCATGTTTCTAACTAAAGGAATGTTCAGATATTCCTTAGTTCCGGTTTACATGTTATTATTTTTTCAATCAAACATGTTTACTTGTGCACTTTAGAAATTAAATTAGGAAGGGATCCCACAGTCAGTGACCTCATGGACCTCATTGGTGAGGAAAAATTCAACAGAGTTCAGCTTCAAAGACTACATAGATCAGTTCATTCACCCAGTTGTTTTCATGCTGAACAACAACACAGAGCCAAAGATCAATGAAGAAATTTAGAGAATCTTACACCTTTCTGATCTATCTAAAACACGGGATTGGTACGTATACCAAACCCACACAGAGATAAGAGTGTATGGGTGTGAATTGCCACCTTACAAATTTCCCAAATACCTCCCTGTGAGGATTTTTTCACTAGAATACATAAGGAAAATGGTGAATTCATATGACATTCATTTTGTTTCTGCAAAGAAGAAGTCCCAGCTCAGGATCAAGACTCAGATTGACCCTTTCATATGCAATAACAGATCAACAGGAGAAGAAGCAGATAACCTATTAAAATAAATGAGGTTTACTATGAGTTATAGTTGGGCATATGACCCATTTGGTGTCATCTCTGAACTTAGAGTCAAATAAATAAGTACTCATGTTCACACACAGAAGCCATAGGTGGAGAAATACATGAACCAAATAGAGTGGCAGGAGAACACATTTCTAGAAACAGAGGAACAACATTCCCCTATAATTGCTTCACATACCAACACACCCCAAAATCAAGTAGAGAAGAGATCAAGAAAGGAGGTTTCTCCTTCTATCACAGAGGTATCATTCAATGATTTCCAAGTTTACAGAAAGAGGGCCAAGATTAGTCATACAACAGACTTGCTCAAGGAAGGGGAAATGAAGTCCACCATAGTTTTGGAGGGACCACACTCTTCAACCTTTTCAGGTAGTCA